>BMAO01037496.1:0-104697 GCA_019973975.1 Trichonephila clavata | reverse complement strand
AAAAATATATCTTGTTCTTCATTTTTTTCTGAAACATTTGATACTAACCACGTGACAATACTCTAAAAACTTCGAAAGTTATTCAAAAAAATTGCAAACAGCAATTTAGTCATAACAACTTTTAAATGGACACATGCCACGCCCATTTATTTTTAAATTTAGGCATACCTTTCATTTTTCTGTTTTTAATAAGCCTCATGAAATATTTTAAGCGCTTGAGTTGATCAGAAGGAAGCCTGCAACTCAACACATTCATTCTGCCGTGTTTTGATTCTGTTGTGTTTACTTTAGTACACGTTTTTTTAAAACGCTTATCTAAATCGAAGATATGTGTTGTTTTATTCTGAAAAAATCGTTGGTCAATCGCCCCAACAAAAGATGTAGAGGAAATAAATATTTAAAGGTAAGGGACTCACATGTTACAGATATGAAAGATACGAGGAAGTGTGCAGAATTGAAAAGTACAAGTAAGTGTGCCGAAATGAAAAATGCTTCTAGTAAAAAACTTTCAGGAATTCAGACTTCGTTAAAGTCAAATCTTGTTAAGGTAAGTGAAAACTTCAAAGAATATCGTATTTTTGATTTTATTTCAACCTTTAGCTCTATTTTGTCAGTATCATGCTGTTTAAAATGTCATAAACCATTAACAATTAATGAAAAATCCACTTGTGGTTTATGTTCGAATTTTGAAATACATTGTAAAAACTGTGGGAGTATTTGTACTTTTTCAAGCTGTGAAAACATTGGGAATAAAAATAATGCTCCAGAAATTAACAGAAGATCTATTTTAGCAATGAGATGCATAGGTCAAGGTTTAGAGTCATTAAAAACCTTTTGTTCTGTAATGAGTCTTCCTAATCCTGTTGAACAAAAATCATATGATGTTATTAATAATAAACTTTCACTTGTTATGAAGGAAGTCGCCGAAGAAAGCATGAACAGGGCAGCTGTCGAAGAAAATTCTTCGTTACCTGATAACATTTTAACGGTAAGTGGTGATGGGACCTGGAAGACGAGAGGACATTCATCGTTGATTGGAGTATGTACTCTAATGGGGCCGAAACAGGTAAGGTTTTGGATAGGGAAGTGTCCTCATTTTGCAAATGAAGCGACAGTTATAAAGGGGTAAAGTTTGGTATCAAGTACAATAAATGGAAAAGAGCGCATAAGATTTCACGTAGAAAAAATTATTCTGGCTCTGCTGGTAAGATGGAGGTTGACGGGATGTTGAGGATTTTTAATCGATCAGAAAAGCTTCACAACCTGAAATATTCGAACTACATAGGAGATGGCGACACAAAAACATTCAATGCCCTTTCTGAAAACAATCCATACGGCGATGCCATCTTATTCAGAAAATAGAATGTGTTGGCCATGTGCAAAGAGAATGGGTACAAGGCTTAGGAAGCTTAAATTATTATATGGTAAGAAGAAATTATCTGATGGTAAAACTATAGGCGGTAAAGGTAGGTTAACTGATAGTTTTATTGATAAGCTTGCGCATTACTATGGTAATGCTATTCGATGCAATTCTACTAGTGTAAAGGAAATGCGGAAAGCCATTTGGGCTGTTTGGGGTCATTCTTGCAGCACCGATGATGAACCGATGCACTGATTTTGTCCTACAAATCCAAATACATATTGTAAGTATAATGCCGCAATTAATAATAATTTACAAAATTATAAACACAAACCCTCAGTTGCGAAAGCTGTTCGAGATGTAATTAAGCCTGTATTTGCAGACTTATCTCATCTGGCACTCCTGACGGAATGCTTAGGAGGTAAGACACAGAATCCTAATGAAAGTTTAAATTCATTAATCTGGAAGTTTTGTTCGAAGACGATTGATTCTAGCCTTCAGATTGCAGAGATTGCTGCAAATCTAGCAACCAGCATTTTTAATGATGGAAATCAAATACTTATTACTATTTTAGAGAAATTTGGCTTAAAAATTAACAAAAATGTTTGTGTGTCCCTGGCTGAACGTGACAATCGTTGAATCTTTACGTCAAGAAAGAGGAGCTCAACGTCATCGTTTGAAGCTTGGAGAGATAAAAAAATAAAAAAGAGTACAGAAATTGAGCTGTTTGAGCAACAGGAAGGCATATCCTATGATCCTGGAGCATTTTAGCATGTAAGTTTTAAAATTTATTTTCTCAAATTCAATTTAAAACTTTAAAGCCTTTTTTCTCAGTTTGTGTTTTTTTCACTTACGCGCATTGCGTTTCAAAAACTATCATACTTTGATGCATAAAACTTTTACAGAATTATAAACTCTATCATAATCTTTAAATCCTAGCTATTTATAGTATTACATATTTGTAATTTTTTGAAAAATTTCAAAAAAATTAAATTTTTTGAAAAAAATTTTAAAAATTTACTTTTTTTATTTTAAAAAAATATTATTTTTTATTCTTTTTATATCTAATCGCTACCATCTAATAAGGATATATTTGACTTTATAAATCAACTTATTGCTAGTAATTAGAATTATTATTTCAGAAAATATCATGCGCGTCGTAAAACTTACTATTTGTTTCTTACAAAAATTTTTCTTATAATTATGTGCTTATTATTTTTAAAATTATGATTATATTTTAGACATTTTATACTTTTTTGAAACTTTATTCCTTTATAAAAAATGTGTAAAAGAATCAAATTATTTCATTTTAACCTCAAAGAATTATTTCTAGTCGAAAATTGTTCATATTTTGTGCTCTCGAAACATTTTTAACACCCCTGAGACCCCTTAAAGTTAGATAAATTGTTTAAAGAATTTCTACAATACTCCATCTCAGTTTAATTGGCAGCGTTGAAAAAGGTATACAATGTACCAATCTACTTGAAAAATAGCTCTACTTTTTTTTTTGAATTTAAATCCAAGAAAATAGATAGGAATTTGTAAAGAAAATGCATACGTTGTAGAAATTAGATTATTTTTACGTTGTAGAAGCGTAATTATTTTTTTAGACAAAGTTAATTAATACAGTCAATAGCGCAACGGTATGAAATTCCAGTTTAGCTGAAAACCGATTCTCGATGTCAACTTCTGTCATTGTTGTAACAATAACATTATTACAACAATGCCGACATATTGAAGTTGGTCTGCATTGTTGTAATAATGTTAATGGTTTTTACCGTATTTAACTAATATATTCTTAATTAAATGCAATATAGGAATATAAATGGTCAAAACATGCATTGTCATCCAAACTAAACGTGTATACAAAATTTCAGCTCAATAGTTTGAAGTTATCAGCTTCAAAATTGAGTTGCAATATTCCACCCGAACAAATTATATATAGGGGACACAGGGGCAAGATGACGAATGTCTTAATTTTTCAGTATTCCACTGGGTAGCACCATCAAATGAACACTACTGGCTCTCCTTTTGGCCGTTCATTAAACAATAGTATAGACACGCTGAAATCGCCATTTTTGTGTTAGTTGTGAAGCGTTGATTGTTTTTTGCTGCCACGATATAACTTTTATGCATGTGTAAATAACCTCTGCTACAGATACAGGAAAGATATAACGTTTGTCTTCAATATTTATGAGTAACTTGGTTTAAATGTTACCTGTTGCCATGAATAAATGTCAATTAATTGCCTTCCTTCATAGTAATGAGAGCGAATATTTTTAAACAGACAGTCGGGGCAAGATGACGAGTTTCGGAATTTATTAAACTAACTATTGTTGTCCATTCTATTAAATCCTGTGAGCACTTGTTTGTCTGTGTGTATGTCCGCGCGACCTTGCGCTTCCATCGCTTCTGAAACAATGGGGTGCATCGGATCGGGGAGGGTTTTGTTCGAAACGGGATGACCAGAGGAAGACATTTTTACCATCCGCTAAGCCCCCCTTCCCAAAAGAGGAAGGAATGTAACAATAATTTGTTGCTTTAGAGCTCCTGGCGTTTACCTGCCTCCTTTTCTGATTTTTTGAGGGAAAATGAATGTTTTCTGAACTTGTAGAAAGATCTCCACCAAGAACTGTAGGAAACTGTAGTGATAACGGTTGGAACAATGAGGGCCTCTTTTTTTCTTTTTTGAAGCACTGTTATCTTCATGTGAAACCAAGCAAAGAATCTCCTACTCTTTTAATTTTTGACAATCACAAAACTCATATAACTTTGCAGGCTATCTTATATTGCATAGCGAAAAACATCATCAGGTTGAGTTGCCACCGCCCTCATCACATCATCTCCAACCCCTTGTTGTGTAATTTTTCGACTAGTTAAAAACGTGCTATAGCCAATCATGTGACAACTTTATGGTCACTCATCCAGAACAAATTATCACAGACACAAATATTGGTGAGGTTTTGAGCATCACTTACTTCAAATCAGCTACAGTTGGAAATGTCGTCGAAAGGGTTTAAAGAATATGGGATCGAGCTTCATAATCCTCTTGTGTTTAGCGAACATGACTATGCTGCGGTAAAAACTATTAATCAGGATACTGTTGGTGATGAAACTAAGAATTATAGGGCTAATCCTCTGACCCCGATAGTAGAAAACCAACATATAAATCCTTCAGAAAAACCAGAACTTATGGCAAAAGCTGATTCCGATGCACCAAAGAAGCCTGTTAGTGTTTTTTTTTATTTCAAACCGCAAAAGCTGATTCCGATGCACCAAAGAAGCCTGTTAGTGTTCTTTATTTCAAACCATTGCCTAAAACAAAATAATGTGAGAAAACAAGAAAAAGCAAAAAACTGAGCTCTAGCATTCTTACAAGCACGCACATCAAAGAATGTTACAACAAAGAAAAAAGCAGAAGAACAGGAAGTTTAAAAAAACAGAGAAAAGAAGCTTGTGAAGCTAAAAATGGAGTAAAGAACTCAAACTGTTCCTGTTGGCCTAAGTCTATAAAATTCAGATCAAACATTCCAGTTGTATCAACTTCAAAGGACGATGTTATAAGATGTCCTGCTTGTGAAGGAACCCTCCAATAGAAGAATGGACCCAGTGCTGTAAATTCCAAGAGTGTTGGCATGAGGAATGTTCCAGTTATAAAAATGGCATTTTTATTTGTGATTATTGTTAGGTACACAACTAAACACTTCAACATTACATTACAATGAATTACGCTTAGTTTGGTACTTTGTAAGATGTAAAAACAGAGTTATCGTTTGTTTAAACCATGTAACACATTCAAAAGATAAAATAATTTTCAACCTTTTCAATGTCGCCATCTTGCCCCAGGGCCAAAATCATCTTGACCCGGTACTGGGACAAGATAATGATTTCTTAAGGTTATGGAAAAATAAAATTATCAGTTACTTCTTTTATTTGAAAAATTAAATGAAATGGTAATATGTTTTAATACTACAAAAGACTACTCTAACAGTTCATGTAAAATTATTTTTACTATCCTTAAAATGAATTAATAAAGAACAAAAAAATGTTACGTCATCTTGCTTCGGTCTCCCTTACATACAAAGATACATACATACATTGTAAGTTAAATAAAATCTTGTAAAATGATAATAACTTGACACTATCGTTAACAGTTGCCAAATTCCCATTGAATCGCTGTTATAATGTAAGGAACGGCGTTGCTTGCGAATATTACAATTTTAACAGAAGATAAATACAACAAAGAGTAATATTAACGTATTACACATCAAGATATAAGTTTCTTACACTGGGTTTAAGAATTCATTACACAAATCTGTAACAATATAACAGACTAAATTAAAACCAAAACTGCTGGAATGCCAATCTTCGTGTTCTATGAAGTCTGACACACTTTCTTTCATCAACCGATGGTCGGCTTCGCTTTACGAGCAGAAGTGTCCTGTTGAAAAATCCATTTGTTTCCATTTAACATGTTTACATTTAACAGGTGCGTTTCTGTTAGTTCTGTAATAGTGTCTTGATAATTTCTTGTCATGTTTTTTCACTCCTTTCTGGAGGAATTTCTGAGACATCTTCTTAGCTGACACCATACAAATGATTACGAAGCTGGATGATGAGCTCTCTGCATGTACCTTTTTCACTTTACCTTTTTGAGCACTCCATGCACAGTCTTTCTGAAGGTTCAAAGATTCTTCAAAACCAAAAGTGTTCTCGTCTGTGGACTCTTTGAGCGTACCACCATTACAGTGCATTTGCTTTAAAGTACATTTGGTGCTTTAATTCTTTTGTAAGAAAATGACCACTTATCCTTCGATAACCTTTTTAGTTCCGTGCTTCTCAACTATCAGTATGCCGCGACCCGGGGTGCTGCGGGTGTGGGAGGGTTTGAGGAAGAAGCAGACATGCTTTTAGAATAACTAATTTTTTTCAACTTTTAACACTTTACAAAATGCACTTACATAACTAATGTTAGAGAGCAATAAGAAATTTTAACCCAAATTTAGATGACTAAATTATGTAAGGTACTTATCTGGCTTAAATTTTTTGTATGATCCGGCATGCAGCCAGCTAGCTCGTTCAACTGCAATGTTGATGCCTTACACTATCCGGTGGATTCTCCTTCTGTTATTAATATTACGTTACGCGACCACCAATCGCTAACACTTGGATTTCAGCGTACGCGGTCAACCTTTAACCATTAACACGCCTATTCAACAACTGGCACTTAAACACAAGTTGCATTTGAAAAAAAACCAAGTCATC
The DNA here is from genome assembly GCA_019973975.1 of Trichonephila clavata. Classification (NCBI taxonomy): domain Eukaryota; kingdom Metazoa; phylum Arthropoda; class Arachnida; order Araneae; family Nephilidae; genus Trichonephila; species Trichonephila clavata. Next base: position 98,072 of record BMAO01037496.1, on the reverse strand, counting down.
TCTACGTAAAGCTATTTCTAAGATAATATCACTTTACACTAATACCACAGTTAAAGAATACTTTCCCGAAAAAGATTGGTATGGAACTTATTACAAATATTTGTGACCCAATTTTCAATCATAATTTTTCATCGCACTCCCTCCCGCATGCATTAACATTGTATTGAATGCAATAATAATGTACTTTGGCACTAAATATACAATACGACCTTTATTATAAACCATACAAATTATCATAATAAGTATTTTGTATATAACTTTGTATACAATTATGTATATGATAATCTCATGGGAGAGTCAGTAGTGCTTATTAAACTTCTTCTTAACTTGTATTTGACATTTAATTTATCAATACTTTGAGCAGTACAAATACATTTATTATGTTATATCAGTGTAAAACTGTATTTTATTTTCTATTATGTCAAAATGCATTTTGTTTTGCTGCTATCTTTCAGTAAATAAATAATTTTTTTAAAAAAAATATTGTTTTTTTATTTTTGACTTTTCTATATGCTTGCGTTCCCCACGTAGGGTTAAATCGCCTCCCTGGAAGGGCACGCCCCTCAGTTTGAGAAACTCTGATTTAGCTCAAATCTTTCTGTTCTAAAAATATTGTTCGCTGAAGAGTTCATACAATTCACACTAACTCATGCAGCAATCATTCTAATAAATATATAAAAAGGTAAATATTGTGTTTTTATTTTCAGATTATAGTGACTTATAAGTAGTAACATTTAATTTATGCTTAGCAAATATTTATGCAGATTATTTTGGAGTAATTCATCTCTTTCATAAAAATACTAGCCGTTATACCCATTCTTCGAGCGCTTGAATTGAAAAATAAAACAATAGAAATTGAAGGATAAAAAAGTTTTAATGCGTTAATTTTAAGTGATTTGCAAATTATGAACACAAAAAAATGGTTCTTGACATATCTTTGCTCACAAAAACAAAAAAAAAAAAAAAAACATATTTGCCAGTTTTATTTGTAGGTCTAATAGTTCAAAAAGGATTTTTTTACCTATAACGCTTCGCAACCTCCTTGTGGGTCGACTTTTAAAAACGCCTTCTTATAGATGATTTCTGCTCAGCGAAAGTAACATGTTTCCTAATTTCAAAGCTGTAGGTTTTATAGTTCATACAAGAGAAATTTTTTAATATAAAGCGCTCTCGTAAAACACAGTTCGGGATAGATTTCCACAAAACCTCTTTCGTAGTGAAACTCTACTCTATGAAAGAAACATACCTTTTAAATTTGAAGTCTGTAGGTCAGTGCTTCTTAAACTTTCAATATTGGCGACCCAATTTTCAAACATAATTTTCATCGCCCCCCCCCCCCAAAGTCCTCGTGTAGCTGAACAGTGGGACGTTAATATTCACTCACTCACTTATTCATCGCGTCCCCCCCCCATTCTTACAATAACAATGTATTAAATTCAATAATAATGTACTTTGACGCTGAAGCTGCTATGCGACTAATTATAAACCGTTCAAAGTTATCAAGAAAAGAATAAAATTTTGTATCTAATCTTGTGTATGTGTGTAACAAGCCCACGGTGTCACTAATCAGTATTGAACTTGTTCTTTACTTGGTATTGATGAATTAGAGGTGAAATACATTGTGCAATACTAATACACTTAAAAGCATATTATGTGTAAATATGTATTTTATTTTTTTATGTCAGAATGTATTTAATTTGCTTCCTTTCAATAAATTAATATATATTTTTTTAATATTTTATTTTCGACAGGCTCGCGCCCCCCCTGGTAGGATTATCATGCCCTTTTAGGGGGCGAGCCCCACAGTTTGAGAAACGCTGCTGTAGGTCTAACAGTTCAAAAATAGAAACATTTATCTTGCAACTCACCTTTAGGGTCTACTTTTGTAAAATCTCTTTTATAGTGGATCTCTACATGGCAGGAATATGTCGGACAGACTTCCAGTATATAGATCTAAAAGTTCTGAAACAAGAATAATCATCAATAACACCACTTTAACTCCTCTTAACCCAATTGAGGGAGGGGGGGGATTTTCTTGAAAACCTCTTTTGTATCGGTTCTCTACTCCATGAAAGGAAAATACCTGCTATTCAAATCTGTAGGTCTAATATATTTGAAACATGAATATATTTATCTAAATCTGTGTTTTAACACATGCATGCCACTTCTAAAATTTTCTTAACACTGAGTACCCTTCGTGAAAGGAAATCGATGTATTTTAATAACAATCAAAATATATTTATTTTTTCTTCTTTTCTGATATACACAAAATAATAAGAAAAGGGAAATAAAAGTATTCATAATAAAATATAAATAAGAGTTGTATTATAAATAACATTAATCTGGATTAATGTGAAATAAGAAATTGTTTTAACTTGACACATGGGGATGTAGAATTAGGCTCACCTTAGCACAATGCAGTGAATATCCCCACCAAATTCCGGTGCATCGCGTACCCCCCCCCCAAATTTCTCTTACCCATAGGGGTACACGTATCACACTTTGCCAAACACTGACCTATATCCCCTTGAATCATTCCCTTGAGTGTCGGTTCTCTCAGCAAATCTTTATTTCATGAAAGAAACATACCTGCTAAATGTTAAGTCTGTTGGTAGTATATATTGCTAATTAAAGTAGATGCGATTAGTAAAACTTAGCTGTCATCAACCTTATTATCCCTCTCTATCCATATAAAAAATCGTGATGTGGTGTGACAAATTTATTACGTATTATCGCAACAATACCTACTTTCAAAATAACTCTCCAAATTAGCAACCCTGATTTCGTGCGTGTTCGTACACGCTGAATTGCCAACCATGTCGCATCGTTTCATATAATGTCACCAGTACAGTTAGGATAGTACATTAGAGCTGGCCAACAACACAAATTCTGCGAAAAAAAAGAACAATTAAATAGAACTATTTGCATTATGTGTGTACATTTCAGTTTTACAATTTGAGCAATGAGTAGGCGGACAAGGGGAACCCCCCAGTTATATTAAAATAAATATTATTATTATTGTTATATTATAGATGTTATTGATATTATAAGATAACATTGATATCAATGATATTATCATTATTTGTATATATCACATCGATATTCAAGAGCAGATATCTTATTAAATAGTAAATGTAATATTCTGGATATTCCGGCTGGGGGGCGTAATTGGTTTGGTGGGCCGAGGTCGGTGAATTTCCATGGTGAAGAAAATCGACAGCGTCGATGTATGATTATGCGGTATGTTAAATATCCATTGAGTGCCTGATTGGCTTGGATTCTCTCGGCAAAATTAAATTCCAAGAATAGTTTCGCATCCTCAGAGTTCTGGTGCCACTCTCTGGTTGGGAAACTGAGCGTCAAAATCACTTGCGGTGATTGGTATACCACCTATATGGTACAGCAATAAAAAGCTAAATCAAGAGACTACTTGATTTGTTCATCCAACTCCCACAGAATGTACAAGCTCTGCAACATTAAAATATAAACCCACAGCCCTATTAGAAATTTGAAGAAAAAAAATATTTTGGATATTTAAATTAAGGTTACAAAAATAAAAAATGAACATATCAAAGTTACTCTGGATAAAAAACGCAAAGAAAATTTTCAATGCCGGCTCAATAAGGATTTAAAGTGAAAAAGCTCTAAACTGCAAATGCAAATGTAAACTGCTCTATGAAATTAATTGTGGGCAAAAAAGACTGATTTCTATAAAAATGGGCTAAATAAAACTTATATGACGGACATCTTTACAGATTGGGGTACATAACCAAAGTGCGTGTAGCATTTTTGTTCAGCCTCGAATGGATCATACAAAATACATCTATCGAGTTTCAGTCGCAATTATTTGAGAATCAATAAGGAAAACAAATAATGACTTTCTCATTAAAATAATGCATTCCTTATATTTTTTTAAAAATTCCATTGGCCCAGATACTGATGACAATGCTGATAGGATAAAATCAGCATTCAGTTGAACCAATGGCACACCCTATATAGGTCTCCTTTACAATTTTAAAAAGTACCGCCTTCCTAAGAACACTAATTAAATTATATGGCTCAGATCCAAATGTAGCCTCTGATTGGATGAAAGTCTCAGTAAACTTAACCAATGTAGCAATAGTTAATCCTTTCCTTTCAAAGTCCCGCCCTCTTTCTAACAATTTTATTGCTGTAATTGCTTCACAAAGCGTTGTTGGGAGGCAGATTACAATTAATTTATTCAATGTCATGTTTTAGCTTTTATTTTTAAAGTACCACTTTCTTTACTTCATAAAATTTTATTGCTCAGATTCTAATGACAGAGCTCATAGGATGTAAGACATAACTTTTTTAACCAATGTTAACGTAGTTAGGCCTTTTCATTAAAAGTTCCGTCCTCTTTATGGGATTTAATGATTTTATTGCTGAAATTGTGCAACAAAGCATTGATTGGATATAAATCATATTATTTTGTTCGATATCTTTGTAAATTAGTTTTATTTTTAACATACCACTTTTTACTTGGTTAAATTCAATTGCTCCAAATCGAATGAAAGCGCTGATTGGACGGAAGTTTCAATAAATTTAACCAATGGAATCATTGTTCGACCTCTATTTTTAACGTACCGCCTTTTCTTTTAATCCACCTTAAATTCAAATCAAAATTTTTTTGGGTGTAAGGCACAATTATTTTAACCAAGATAGAATGGCTTCTACTTTTTGGAGTTTAATCCTTAAAAATCGATTTTCAGAAAAAGCCCACAGCACGGAAATATAATGAGGAGTGAAATTCGTACAAGCGTACAACAAAAATGCGTTATGCAGCGCATGCGCCAAGTTGTTGTCTAAAGGAAGAAGGACTACTTTTTCTTCTTTTTTAAAATTACGATCATTTTTCTCCTACCAAAATCAGACAAAAAATAATTGTAGAATCGGAAAGTTCACTTATTTCGCCACAATACGGTATAATTTTTTTTTTAATAAAATGACGAAATTTTGCATTTTTTTACGATTTTTTCGAAAATGAGCCAATATGGATGCGTTTTTATGAAAACAGTTTTTCAATCGTTCTGTACGAATTTTTTACGATTATAATGTATCGAAATTCTGTACTAAAAAGTTCATACTTTGTTCTTTCCGAATCAGAGATTTAAAATATGAAATACTGAAAACTTTTTTTTTGCGACTTTTTCAAAAAATACTCAAAATTTTAACTAAACATTGAATAACTTCGTTATTTATAATCATAATCTCCCAACACCTTTTTCCAAGTGTCAAATGATGTTTTGCATGTTTTGTTCGAAGATTGAAGAAATTGCTTATAAATTACGGACTTGAAAAGAATTTTTGTGTTTTTCGTCTAATACCCTTTTTACAATAAATCCTTAAAGTAGTTTTTTTCATTATAGTTTTTGTATAAAAATTACCGTTATTCAATATCCATGAGGGAAATTTGAGAGTATATTTTAAAAATTAAGCCCTCAAAAAAAATTAAATTAAAAAAAAATTCGCTAATTACATTTATTAGCGTTTCTCTTTTTAGCACAATTGGCTACGAAAACCGGTTTTCGAGCCAAGCGACACTTCATGCCTTAGCTCTTTTGACAAAGAAGTTGACTATAACAATTAAAAATCACGAAATTTTTTGATGTATATTTAATGCTGTTTTGGAGGAATTTTGGGAAGACAAAAGACATTCCTCTTCCGACCAATATGAAGTGGCGCGCTTAACCGGCAGGACAGAACTAGGTACCTTTGGATCCGAAGTCGAGTAACTTATCCACTACACCAAAATGATCACCATGGTGCGGAAGTATATACCAGCTTATATAGATGAAATCGCTACAAATGAAATGTAATAGGTTGTTCTAGCAGCCAATAAGGTGTAAGGATCAATAATACCCGATATTAAGAGAGTACACTACACCGTGCACAGCGTCTATAATACATATTTCATTACTTATACGAATAGAAATGATCAATTTATGTTTTAATTTTTAATTTATTTACCTCTATCAATATTGTTTTCTTAATTTTATTTATATACAGTGAAGTGAATAAAAGTACATAAAATATGGAAAAAACCAGTTCTGGTAATAATAAAAAAAATCCGAAGAATACTTAGATGCATTTAATTGGTAGGTTATAATTTAACCATATTTTCAATTATTTTTAGCGTTTCGTTGTAGATGTGTTCATTGAAAGTCATATCTGCGTGTACTTGCTGCAGTCATCGCAAAAATATCTTCCACCATGTACTATTTGTACTTATCTCAAAGGGTTTGAGGATTACAATTATCGCAAGATGATATATGTATTGTGTAAATTTCTCTAATTATATTCGGGGTTTGGCATTGTATGGCTTCCTCCACAGTATATATCTAGTATATCTCTTCATAGTAATATCACCAAAGAAAATATCTACGTTCTGCATAAGTGGAAAATTTCTTGCAAAACATGGCCTTATATTGGAATTATTCCTTTAAAAAATAAATTCTAAGTATTTAATATTCGATATATCAAAAATATTTATGAAACTGTCATTTGATATTACCATAGAGTTTTCAATATCACGAAATTTGCTAACATTTTGTTATTTCTCTCTTTAAAATGTGGGAGAAAATTTGTATTAAAATTTCTGGAATTGTCGGAATATAGAATTTTTAACATAACTTTGCAATATTTCTCAAAGTTTAAGTTTGACATTTAATAAACTTAATGTAATAATAAACCTTTGACATTTAAAAAATTGCTTTTAGTAAAGATGTTAAATTACACTAGGTTTCAGTTATTTGTTAAAAATGTGAGAAAATTTCCGGTACGACAAAATACATAATATTGAGCCAACTTGGAGAGGGGGGGGGTAAGCAGCACACCACGGTTTGAACTGTGTAGTTCCCGTTCCTGTAGGAATACGATAATAAAATATGCCCTATGTTACTCGCTGGTAATGTAGCTTTCGAATGGGGAAATAATTTTTAAAATCGGTTAAATCGTTTAGGCGGGAAAGCTTAACAAACCAGCTTACATTCGTATTTATAATATTATTAGAATTAGGATATATTAAATTAATGTAGCTAAAATTCAATTGTATGTACTATAGTACACTCAGTTAAATAGGTACATATTATCGCAACTTATTCGCGACATTATAAAAAACGAAGGAGCTGGTTGCTAATTCAGTACGTACATAGGAAATTGGGTTGCTAACTTGGAGAGATATGAATAGAGTTGGCGATTGTTGCGATAATACATAAGTACCATTAATTAATAAAAGAATTTCATTTATTTTAAGCTTAAATAAAATACATTCAATTTTCATAATTTGGATTTTTTTTCTGGTAGAGCACTGGGGACGACTAGGTACGATACAACCATTGATGCGATGTTTTCACGATTCGTGAATCACGTTTCTATCGACGTTCCACGTATCATACTTTAGTTACCCCAAGCCTCTAGTCACAATGATTAATAATGGCGAGGCAGTGTAATTAATACTCACAGGGATATTAACCCAGTGCTTCTCAAACTTTTAACATTTGCGACCCAATTTTCAATCACAATTTTCATCGCCCCCCATTCAATAACAATGTATTCGAATACGATAATAATAACTGACTTTTATACTAAAGCTACAATATGACCTTTATTATAAACCGTTCAAATTATCTAGATAACTGTTAAATTTTGTATATGTTACTTTTTAAGTATAATAGATATATTAAGTAAGTTACTTTCAAGTTCTAGGATAGATATCATACTACTTTTAATTTTTAAATTGTAACAGATTGCAATAAATATGCATCAGATATTTTATTTTTTATTATGTCAGAATGCATTTTGTTTTGCATCCTTTCAGTTAATGAAATTATTTTTCAAAATTTTTTAAAAAATATTTTTGGCATGCTTGCGCACTGCATGTAAGGTTATAACGCCCTCCTAGAGATGCGTGCCCCACAGTTTGAGAATCGCTGTATTAGTACTGAAGTCAATCTCAACCTTCTTAACAATATGCTCATGTACTGTAAGTAATATATATTTATGTAACATAATTGGCGTATATTATTAAATATATATATTATTTTACCTAACCAATATGAAAAATGTGAATAGATTAAAAAAGAAACGAGCCTTACAGTAGTCGCATACGATGTGTAACAGCTGACATGTTATCGTGGTAAATTCGCAATAGCAACTTAAATCCTGAAAAAAATGAATAGAGTATGATTGGAAATAATTTTCTATATAATAATTATATTCTTAATGGAAATTTTATTTAATTAACACAAGGATTAATGCAATATTTTTTATCAAAAATAATTATTCTTGTTCAATGTGGGGAAGAGTGGTAATGATAATTTATAATAACTAAAATATGACACATATACTTGTGTTTTCAAAGTATTTAAAAACCGTTGAAAAATAGCGTCAATAACAGTACCATTGTTAGTTGTCAAAACATGTCGATTTGTGTTCATTTCGAGCTTGAGTTCATCATTCAAAAAAGCTATGAGAGGCTCGGCTTCTAGCAAACTGAAGTTAACTTTAAAATCACCACTCAAAATCATGGGAAGCGAGTGATAGTTTTTTTTTTAAAGAGCAGAACCACTTTCGGTCTATGGTAAAAGTAAAAAATGCAGGAAATCTTTAATTTTTTGAACCGTTTGATTCGGAGAAATGAATACGACCACCGAAATAACTGTTTGTCCATTTTCAAATAAGCATTTTGCCGCACATATGTCCCCAATATCTTGACTAACAATACCCAGTCCACTTATTTGGCGATAAGTAATATCCATATGTCGAGCCACAACATGCGAGTTGTTCTGTTTATGATAGATCGCAACACCAGCTGCTATGTGGCCTGGTCGTTTAAATTGTACGCAGCAATCGAAGTCGGGTATCGAAACATGTTCGTCATTGTCTAACCACAAATCTGCCTAAAGGACTTAGCTTCTTCCCTGATCCTAAAGTGAGAAAACTAAAACAAAGATCCCACGACCTAGACTGCAGGCGGTGGGGGATGGGGGGAGCCCTTCCAGAATGAAGGAGAAAAGACAGAACTTCACTGAATAGCGTGCGCTTCCCCAACTTCCTGTTATGCATTTCCGTCCCTTTTCACGAAATCACTCCCACAAATCTCCAGCAATCGAGAGGAAAGATGTTACACATAAAAAAAATACATGCATTTTTCCGTATTACTTGAGATGCTTTTATTTACCTTGTTTGCCAACTATATAATCAAAGACAACCATACTTAAGGAGTAAACTCCAGTCGTGCGTCGGAAACGACACTCACGTACCACCTTCTTCACAGCATTTATTAAAATTTTATTGGTCTGTTCTACTGAAAACTCTGATTGGAGATGCATGGTACAATTACTTTAACCAATATTATTATAGTTTGACCTTCAAACTTCAATTACCGTCTTGCTTCGAGGAATTTTCGTTTTTCTTTCAGATTCCAATGAATGTGATCAGTGGATGTTGGTCATAACCTTTTCCCCAATGTTGCTTACGAGGTCCGTCACCAAAAGCCCTCGTAGCTGAACAGTGCGACGTTCATATTGTGACTCACTCCTTCCCCAATGTTGCTTTATTCAAGTGAAGTTATTTTCATCATGAATCAACCGATTAAAGTAATTGTCTATTTTATGTGTTTTAATGGCGGCATTAGACCAATGTTTCTCATACTTTCAATATTAGTTACCCAATTTTCAGCCATTACTTTCACTTCACCCCCCCATATATTAATAATGTATTAATGTAATAATATATTAATTATGTAATAATGATATTCTTTGACGATAAAGCTACAATACAACCGTAATTGTAAATCATACAAATTATCAAGATTAGTATTGAATTTTGAATCTGTTACTTTTAAGTTATAGATATTTTTAGTAAATTATTGTAAGCATTACGTTCCTTTGCCTGTCTACATGTAAAAGGGTACTATGTCAGTATAAATGAGTATTTTATTTTCTATAATGCCTGAATGTAGTTTGGTTAGTTTTATTTTAGTAAATTAACAATTTTGTTGAATAATCTTTCTTTTCCGATTTTTCGATAAGCTCGTGCCACCCACGTATTGCTACCCTAGGGCGCACACCCCACAATTTGAGAATCGCTGTTTTAATTTAAGGTCTTCATTTCCGATATGATACATTATTCTCTTTATCAAAATGATCTGTTTAGCAAGAAGAGTTCTCTTTCGATACGTATTTCTACAATGATCGCATCTAGTACGGTCTGCAATGCTGTTGGTCTCAGAAAATATTTTTTTTGTCGGATAAGTGATGTCTAATTGTTTTAAGAGCCTTAAAAATCTTCGACGAATTCCTCTCTCGCTCTCTTTTTATTCGACTCGACAATCATCTGCCGCTCGTTTCTGTTCGACATTCATTCTACAGTGTTCAAGCTCTGATTGACTTAGAACAGAGGCTCTTAAACTATTCGGGGTGGCACTCCCATTTTTTGTACTAACATTCTGCGCGACCCCATTCACGCAAAGTTTACGTTATTTGTGTTTTATTTGTATACATTATTTATATGTAGTTTATTATGTGTTATTTGTGTCATTAATAATTCTAGAATTTTTAAAGACCCCAGCTGCAAGTCACGTGACCCCTAGTTTAAAAAAACTCATTTAGAATGACATGGTGAAAAATTAAAATTTTCCAAAAAAAAAATAGTGCAGTCGGTTTCTATTGATAAAATTTAGAAATGTCTGCTTCTTTTGTGTCACTGCAGATAATCTCGATATTTTTATATGAGAACGTGCGGTGTAACTAGTTATATTACAGTAAATCTAACCTATAGCTGGGGTTTTTAACTTATTTTTAAAAAAAACTTTTGAGTAATAAAATTAGACATAGAGCAGAAATTTACTTTTTCTTTGCATGTATTTTTTGTTGTTTTGTATTAACGATATAATGGAACGTTCGGTTTTATTCTATTTCCTGGCTCTTGAATCTTATAACCAGAAAGATTATTTGGAGGAGAAGACAACGTACTATTAATAACTAAGGGTGACCTTAACAAATTGGATCACTAAAACAGATATCCTGACACAAATTTGGAAGAAATAATTTGAAGAGAAATGTTTTGAAAGCTCTAGAATAACAAGAAAGTCGATTAAGATCATATAGTGGCACAAAATGAATTGTTAAAATGTGAAGACACTTTTTGTTTCATTCTCTATATGGGTTTCTGTGATTGCTGTGTGATTGTGTGTCTATATCCAAAGGAGCTTTATTGTTCTCGTGGAAGTAAAGTTATCATTGTTTTCTGCTAAAGATAAATCTCTTTTATTTACTAAAAAATTGCTGAATAAAATTTCGATTTATGCGTAAAATAATTTTCTTATTAATATAATTGATATTTTGTATATTTGAAAGCAAATATATTAAATTATCAAAATATTTAAATTTATTACAATTTTTATGAATATTGTAACATTGAAATACTAATGTTTTGGTTAAATTCTTAGAACACTTACCTTAACTTTGAAACCTACTGTCAAACAAATTAATGAAGGATGACCCGCCATAATACTTTTCAACTATTTCGTAAACCACAAGTTATCAACTGACACAATTCTAAAATTCAAACTAGAAGAGATGTTCCTAATAACAGCGATAGGAGAATAAACCACGAGAGACGCGAATTATGAGAAGATTTCTGTTATATATATATATATTTATATATATTATTTATATATATTTTTTTTTTTTTTTTATATATATTATTATATTGATCCTGCTTTTTTTAGGATCAATCCACTACTCTAAATATTTGAGTTATAATTTAGCTATGGTGACTAATAGTCACTTTAATATCTTCAACTATCTAATCTTTGAAACACGCTAGCAAATAGACTTATACCTGATCGGTAGTAATCTCTACTCGTCGTTTGATTCTCTATTTCTCAATCTCCATATAACTAGCTAGAAAACCTAGACTATATGTAACCTACCTAATCTGCATATCTTGGTTGCTTCTTAAAAGGGTTGGTTGTGATTAATTAAATTGATAGTCCAAAGATTTCCCTAGAGGATTAGATGAAGGACGCGCATAGATCCGTCAAAAGTTATTTTGAAATTGTGGTTGTGTGTGTTTTTAATTCTCTATCAATTCTACTTCCTGTTAAATAGTTTTTAAAATAAATAATTTTGGCCAATTTTCCAAAATTTATGCAAGTATGGACGATAAAGTATTTTATTTTCCATTTTTCATTAAAAAAAGAGGGAAAAAGACCAAATGAGAAGTCAAAGAGTAACAAAAAGACGAATAAGACCATGAACTTATAACATGGCTTGGTATGGCTTTGGGATAACAGAATCACTGACGTTGATAATAAGATTTCCAATTTATACGAGACATTTAATCAATTCTAGTCACAATGCACTGATTTTACAGCTCACCCCCCTATTTCTTTTAGCTGGAATCTTAGTTCCATTATGTTTCTGGATAATTTGTTTTGAATTTATTGTCTTATAAAATACCTTGAAACTTCTTTTAAAATTATGGTAACCTCTGATTACTCCTTACATCCGAACCCTCTTGTCTACCCGTAAACCCGGCTACAGGTGTAGAAGGAATAGAATAATCCACATACATTATTTCCAATCTAAGTATTTTATTAATTCTGATTAACAAATATTGATCAGACACAATACAATTCTAATTAAGGTATATGAACTGTGGTAGAGTGCGGAGATGAGATATTCTGTTGTTGTTGCTTATGCCACCTGATCGACAGTACCATCAGATCAAGGTCCACGAAATTCATCGCGGCTAAGGGCTAGAATTTTACGCCTGTCGTTAGCCTAAGCTTTGAGCCCCCCAAGAAGGTTACAGTGCGATTTTGCTCACACAACACGATAGATGGCGACACCGTTTGGACCCACAGATTTAACGAGCACGTTCACCATTTTGTACTCGGCGGGCATTTGGTGGCATCGGGCATCGAACCCAGGCCTTCTGGTCTGGAGTCCGATGCTCTAACCACTAGGCTACTCACGGCCGTGGGATATTCTAATACGGGGATACTATTACTGACTCTCAAACGAATCTAAGACAGCTTAAATGCACTCAATTACAGCTACGTCGCACACTAATGAACAGCTTCTGTTTGATTAAGAACACAGTACCTGTACCTTTAATGTAGCGGGTCCTACACTGTAACTTGCAGGCACTATATTTGGCTTGTTCAATGTCGTAAGTTCCACGCTCTGCAATCCCTTTACTAATTCTCGAACTTCAAGTTCACTCCCATTTGCCCACATTTAATGTATCAACTTCAGCTTGTCAAAAACAAAGTGTCAACAAATCACTTGCTCCCTTCCCTTCCTTCACTTTACTTCACTCGAATTAACTTAAACTCTTACTTCACTCTTTTTCCAACTCGCGAAAACCGAATTTATATAAAATACCTCATTTACATAAATCACGTTTGGTTTCTTGATGAAAGTTGGTTGAAATAAATATTTTTTTTTTAAAGAGAAAAGAAGAGATTAGTGGAACCGCGTATAGATCCGTCACAAAAATTAATCGAAGACAATCCTCAATTCTATGAAGGAACTGGAGCTAAAATCAGGGGAAGAAGACATCAGATATTTACTGATTTTTTTTAAAAATAAAAGTTACACTTAATTTTTTTTATAGAATTATTGTTATTAGCTTGCACTCTTACATCTCTTAATCATTCTTAACAATGGAAGCAAATTCAGTTTATTTTTCCAGCTATGCATTCTTCACGCAATTACATATTAATGTAGGGTTGTGTATTTGTTTTATACAAGAGGCTTTTCTTTTGTTGTCTAGGGGTGAGTCACTATGTCCAGGATCTTGATATTCAACGAAAAACAAGCTGATTAGAATAAAATTACTGTTTAATGAAACATTAGATTATTTCCAATTAAATACTGATTAACAAACTTTGAGTTATTTCACGGAGCACACTCTCAATTGTCGATAAGCCTATCGACCACCACGTTGACCGAAAACGTGCCTTCTCGCCAGTAAACCGGAGTCTGTCCCTCTTACGTCTCTCTCTTCCCCCATCGCTCTCGTTTCTCCCTCAAAACCCACCATTCCGGGGGGGGGTAATGATGCATATATTTGCTGGTAGCGCCATCTATTGGTAAGGTTGTAACCTCACTGATCGGAATATATTCATATTCCCTAATACTTTAAATCCTACATTAATAACATGTCTTTCTTTGCGCATTTAGCTTACGAATTATTTAATTTTTAATTTTTCTTGCCGAACACAGCGATAAAATTTCCTTATAAAACTAAACATCGAAATGTGCCTTTGTTGATAAAATGTATTTTCTAGCAGTCCTCTAAAATTTATGTTGTTTCAACAAGCAAAGTTTTCTGTAACAAGAGCTGAAACATAGAGAGAAATGCAAAATTCAGAAAAAAATTATCATTAATGCTTATTTTATATAATCATAAAAAATAGTGAATTCTGAATAAAAATTGATTGACGCTCGAGATATTTATTTATCAGTCAAATCTTTACAAATTTCATAATGGAAGGAAGATAAAAGCTGAGAACTACATAATAGTTATACTTTTCTTAATTCATTCTCAAACCTCATTTTCATTTTATATAAATATTAATGAACGAATATTTATGTAGCGATAAATTTACATTACTAGATATTAATATTAAGAATTATACTTCCTTCAACTGCAATTTTTCATTTCTAATGGGTTATTACTGTTGGAAATACTTTATATAAATCAAACTAAATAAGCTAAATATGCAGTGAATTTATCTATAGAAATGTATATAGTATATTCAGTATAGATAACGTAAATTTCAAAACTTGCAAGCAAAATTGTCTGTTATACCATTTACAATAATTTAATTTGCATTATATAATTATGAACTTATTTAATATTACCAAAATTTTCAGAAAAGATTTTTAAAATATTTTTATATGCTTTAAAATTTTGAACTGACACCTTTTCAGCATTATATGCATAAAATATTGGCGTTAATAACATCATTACGAAACAATATAAATATTTAATTTAATACTTTTTATTGGTTTAATTACAGCTTTTTTGCCATACTTAATTTTTTTTTATAAATTAAAAATAGTTTTTGCGCGAATATTTTTTTTGCATTACTTAAATATTTTTATACGTTAAATGCATCACCAAAATTAAACAAACATTTCACTAGAAATATTCTTGGTGGCTATATTATTGTAAAATAACTGTTTTGTCGTTAATTTTATTCACGTTTTTGTACATCATTAAAACATTTCCCAATGGCTGCAAGATATTTCCATGTCATTATATTTCGAAAAACAATGTCCATATCATACTCTCTCAGCCTCAAGATATGTCTTGTCAAAACTTTATAATTCTAAAAAATAAAATTTCGTTTTATTTTGCATTGAAAACACAAATTTATATATTTCAAAACACGATGAAAGTTATAAGTCTGTATAGAAAATGAAAGACGCTATGAGAATGAAAGCTTCATTACTTTATTTACTTATACGAAGAATAAATACATCTTCACCAAGACAGCGTGATTTAAAATTTATGTTTATCATATATTCAAAAATTTTTCTTCGATTCAAATTTTTAAGACATTTTCGGATCTTTTTATAGATCTCCAAAACTACATCTACAAATAAAACAGAAAGTATGATTATCAAATAATTACTGTAAAGAAAAGATTTATCTTCTAAACTTATCTATATTCTTAGAGTATTGTAAAAGTTTAGAAACACACACATTTTTTGTATATCTTCTTTTGCATCTTTTTCATTTCTGATTTCTTAAAGCTCTTTATTTTCAAACATTAATAAATAAATAAAACTCAAATGACGCAAATGAATAAGTTTATATATTAACACGCTTTTATAAATTTCACTTGCATGTAACGGAATCTTGGAACTCGATATTTACCCACTTTAAACGGTCAGATAAATTTGAAATTTTGCACATTTGTCAAGGACTGATGACAATACAATAATTTCAAAATTTTGTTCCATTGTCCTTTTCAGGATCGTCAGGAATAAGGATAATCAGATTTGGCGACAATTCCTTACATAACTTCCAGATTTGGCAACTTATTGCATTTACCATTTTTAAATTTGGCAACTAATTCCATATATCATTTTCAGATTTGGCGACTAATTTCATACATCATTTCCAGATTTGGCGACTAATTTCAGATTTAGCGTGTAAAAGAATAAGGTGTAACACCCTCCCCCATGCGAGTGTTTTCAATGTAAAGCTAATTATATGCAAGTATAAAATACACTTGCGGTTAATAGAAATAAAACAAAAAAAAAAGTGTTCTGTATCTGAGAAAGTGGAGGGTGAGTCTGTGTTAGCAATTTCTTTCCATAATATAAACATTTTTCTGAAAATGAAAATAAAAAAAAGGCTCGTGCATGTGAAAAAAAATAATTTACGTTCTAATTGTTGAATATTTTTTATTTCTATAAAGCAATACGTTTAGAATTGATGATACAAATTAATATTATAGGAATACGTTTAAAAGGTGAAAAAAACGATTGACACTTAATATTACAATGTTTTTATTAACTCGCTTTCTTTAATGTCTGTCTGGGTGGAATTTTGTAATTGATTTTAAACTGTGTGACTTTCCAATGAGGCAGATACTTGAAATTTGGACCATAGCTCAGAAGTGGATGACAATGCAGGAAAATGTGGAAAAGAAAAATGAAAAGGAAGAAATTTTATAATTTTTAGTCCGTTATAAAAACATGGTACATTAATTTTTTTTATTCGAACTTTTTCTTCTTAACACACTTTTATTTGTTTGACCTGTTCTGTAGAGACGGAATCTAATATAACGATACAGGACTCATTTGAGGCCCCGTAAACAGAGAGAATAAATACACTTCAGACCCTTTAATTAAAATCCATTGAAGAGCAAGACTTATTCCAGCAGCCATGTAAATCTGGCTTCAAATATCATACTCAAGGATAAATTCAACAATGAATAAATGATAGTTTAAAAAACTAAAAAACACGCTTTTATTGTAGTTCGAACTAAAAAATGAAAAATAAATTATAGTTTTAAAAAAAACTAAAAAACACGCTTTTATACTGAATCGAACTAAAAAGTAAAAAAATAATTCTTAATGTAAGAATAAAATGATTAACGGGAAAATTAATGTCATTGGGGTAAAAGCGTAGGGTGTTCTATAAATGTATCAATTGTTATAATTTCTAACTTCTATCACGAAAAGCTGAATTTGTGTAAAAATGTAGTACACAGCACCCCACGCTTTTACCACAATGACATTAATTTTCCCGTTAATCATTTTATTCTTATATTAAGAATTATTTTTTTACTTTTTGGTTCGATTCAGTATAAAAGCGTGTTTTTTAGTTTTTTTTTATAAACTAATTTATTTTCTTCCTACTTTATGTTGTAACATTTTTTTTCTTTAGAATTAAAAGGCCTTTTTTTCATTAGTTATACATATTAATATTATTTAGTTTTGAACAGTATTAATTGAACAACATCTGAGTACTTTATGAAATGAACTAATGAGAAAATAACAATATTTTCAAAAATATCTCAACAAGTAGAGCCCTCC
Source organism: Trichonephila clavata (assembly GCA_019973975.1). Lineage (NCBI taxonomy): Eukaryota > Metazoa > Arthropoda > Arachnida > Araneae > Nephilidae > Trichonephila > Trichonephila clavata. The sequence goes on along the minus strand of BMAO01037496.1, from coordinate 80,478 downwards.
CCCAACTCCCGGGCCATGCACCGATACCAGTTTGTGGATCAAATGGCACCGGGTGCCCAAGAAACTTTAAATTATTCTCATTTTATTTACTGAAGTGTATTTCTCTGTGGTTTGTGGGATTTTCCATGGAAATCATTTTATATTCCATGTCAAATCAATTCATATTCTTTTTTGGTGCAACTGTGTTTTATTCCGAAGGCGTATTCAAATACAATTAAATTAAAAAAATTAAATAAAAGCAATCTAAAACATAAAATAAATGTCTTATCCTCTGCGGGCGAGTTAAAATTATGAATTATGAAACGTTGACCGGTCCGCGGCAATAAAAAGGTTCGGGGGGAGGGGGGTAAAGTGGAATATCATTTAGTATGTGTGGAACATGTAATTAAAAAAAAAAGGAACAACTTAAAAATTAAAAAAATAATGAGAAAACCCATGCTTTGAAAAATTTCACATTTTAGGATCATACGAATGCGTAATAAACATTTGATGTTAAATGTATATTAAAGAATCACTGAATACATATTTTGAAAAATTATCCCTTAAAAATCGTATCTGATCTTTGAAGATATTTTAGTGAGCTAGTAGCTAAAAAAATTGTATACTCCAATCTTTGTTTTACTTATACAAATGGGAAATTAAAGCATTGGAATTGTAATGTTTTTCAACTACAACGTAAAAAAAAGACTCTTCTATTGAAAGGATGCTGACGCACATCGCAGCTTATGGAATGCGAACTACTTATCAGAATTTCTGTAAGATGTTCTGATATTAACTGATTAAGAATCAAGAAATAAACAATTGTAATCTAAACTACGAAAACTGTAATCTAATTGCATATATTAAGGATAATGAAGCACAGCAACACGATTATCGAATATTGCTTAAAAATATATTTAGATTTTAGTTCATTTATATATTGATTCATACATTTTATTTATTTATGAAATAGCATTTATATTTTAATTTTGGAATATTATGTACAAAGTGCTTGTGTTTTAAGGAAAATTTTAGTGTTAATTTAACTGGAATTATTTTCATCTATTTCATTGAGTGATTATAAATAAATGCATTTTTTTAAAATATTAATTTCATTTGATTGTTTTAAATGTAGAAGTACTACGCTTTGGAAGTTAAAATGTGTGAAGAAATGGGTCAGAGAAAGATTTAAAGAGAATTAAAGAAAAAATTGTCTTTTCCGAAGAAAACAACATCTCTGAAAAAATTATTACGTTTACTTTAAAAACTGGAACACAAGTAGAAAATTAGGAATTTTCGTATAACAGATTTATTAAAATAAACATGGTGTAGAATAAATATATTACACAGTCTTCTGGTTAATATATTTAATATATAAATCACACATGAATATTTTATCATTATGCATATTAAAGAAGAAATGGATACTTATATAACTACATTTGAAGTGGAATAAAAATGAAAAATAGCATACATTAAAATATAATATTCTGAAAAAATAATATCCAGAAACGTACAAACACAAATGTATGTGTAGTAGTACTTCTCAATTATATTTTAGGAACATATTGAATTATCGCTTCTTCGTGTGAAGTGGAATGTAATTTCATTTTTTTCTAATAATTTTTTGTATCGCATGCTTCTTTAAGACGAGTTAAACCGTAAAACTTTTATCAAAGGAATAACTCATATTAACAAATAATTGAATTCCAGTGTACTAATGCATGGATCTTGGTATTCCCCTATGTTTCTGTAGTTGTAAACGTTAAAAAGTATGACGCCCGAAGAAACTGATATGTACACACAGATTCATAATCTAACGTTCCTCTTTATTACATTTTGAAACTTAGAAAACTCTAATTAAAGAATAGTTTATTGAGCTGATTAATTCCGTAAACATATTTTCATGAAATAAGTGTAATTGAATATATTTGTGTTTTTGTATTATTGGTTGCTTTTACACAAAAGCTATTTATACAGATTTTGGTAATAGGGTTACATCATTATTAATATTTTCCATTACTATTCTTTCCAAGTTTAATTTGAGGCTTAATTCCGTAAGATCTTTAGTTTAGCTTTTCTACCTAATATAATGAGGGATATATATATATTTTGGTACAAAGGTAAAATTATAAATATAATCTAGTTTTTTTACGATAGTATTTTACAATGTGAATAGCTGTTTATACGTTTATATGAATGAATAAGTTAGGTATTATTCATATGACACTTTACAATTCAACAGTATTTTAATTTTATAAAATATGGCACACACGCACGCACGTAAATGTGAAAGACACTAGCCGAGTAGAAGCAAATTTTTGTTTTATTTAAACACAGTGGAAACTACAATAAAAGGAATAATGGAATGCGTTCAAATAAAGATAAATATATTTATTTTTAGAGAATGCTTTGGTGGTTTTCGGATAAACTTTGGCATAAAACATCCAATTGTTGAGTAACATCTGCGAAAGTTATTGAGGTAGACTTTTTCTAAGAAAACGAATAAATACGTCCCTGTATCACTAAAGTTTCTAAGAAACCCTTTTTTAATGCTGGAAATGCATTGAGACTCGTTAATAAAAAGGGTAATTGTAATTAAGACTTATATCATAGAATCTAATATTATATTAGATTTTGTTACACACAGATAATATATAAATGTTTGGAAGGATTCTGGTACTTTAAAATCTACATTTATTTAGTTGATTAAAACACACACAATACCAACAGCGTCGAATCACAACGCAAGGACACGCAAGCCTTAATACAATACACGAAAGCATTCTTTCTTCTCTCCGGAGATCTCAACATTTATAGTTCCTTCTACCAGAAGCTATTAAAAGCATATGATTTCCCTTACCTTCTATCTCTAGTAAGAATACGTGAATGATGCAATGTTGTACCAATTTGTTTAAAAAAACACCTAAGTTGTAGATTTTTAGGAGATAAAAAGTTATTGTTAACAATGCATTTATTGTTAGACACATACATTACATTTATTTTCACTCAAAATCTTGGAGCGTTCAATGCCATTATGAATTAAGTAAAATTCTCGATGGATAATTCAAAATTTAAGTGAATTTTTACTCAAACACTCGCACGCACACTGACACATTCATACGCACACGCGCGCGTTCACTCACACCCCCGCACTGTCTGAGGCTTTTCTTTAACTCGTTATAAACTGTTTTTCTTAAGTGAGAGATTATTTTTAGTAAGGGAATATGAAGAATATATTTATAATCTATAATCATTTTTATACTTGTGAGTGACAGAAATAATTAACATAACATTTAATGTCATTTTTAAATGCGTGATTTACTAAATTTCAGGACTAGGCAGTTGGCGAATAAATGCATATTTGTTGTTATGGATAGGTCTATGACGCAAAGAGTCAATAAAAAATTTCCTTTTCAAATTACAGAAAAAGGGGGGGGGGCATATACGAAGTGCTGAATACAGCAAAATTGGAATGCTGCTTTTATGCCCCGTTTTAGTACTTACGAATGTTATTCTGGATTTCACGACTGCAGGGAAAGTGCGGAACATGAAAAATGCCCTGCAAGACAGACCATTATTAGAACATGTATTGTTACTCAGAATGCCCGAGATTTGATGGCTGCAGACCATCGAATGACTTACAGTTAGTATAAGTATAAATTAATTATTGGCTAGGATTAACTATCGAATAGTAATGTTAATTATAGGCTCTCACAAAATTTCAACAGAGGGTTTGAGATAAGGAAAGTTTTATTTCAGGTGTGGGCCGTATTCTTAATGTATGAAAAAGAAAATGCTACAGAATGAATGTTTATCAGGAATAAATCGACTCCCTTGATGATAATTCGTTGTTTCTGGTTTGAATCAAGGCAGGAGACAAATCAGGGTGGTATCAATAAGATAAGGCAATAAGTAATGAGACAGGGTGTAGAATAACGATAGCGGTGCTCATCTAAAAGTCAGGTAAAAAAAGTTATGAAACTAAAACACACACACATACGCTCGCACGCACACATGTGAAACTAATCATGCTATGAAAAATGAAAAAGTGCTAATATTTTTTTCTCTACAATGAAAAATCATACCAAATTTTCATTAGATTTTTTTTGACAGATTAAAAAAAAAATTGTTAATGTATAAGTGGTCTTGCTTTCACTTTCGAATCTGCTAAAATAATTTTCATCTAGGTTATTAACTGAAAAGAAGCACTGATACAACCAAATTTATTAAATTTGATTGAAATATATATGTTTAGTCCATTTAGAAATTTTTAACATGCTAGGAGTCCAAAAAAAAAAAAGAAGACATTATTCACTTTTCGAATACGACCTCACATTATATATTAAATAATAAAACTTTTATTTTTTGCGCTGCTCAAATCATATTTGAATTTTCCCCTCCTTTATCGTTTGATAAATATTTTAGTAGCTGTACAAAATGAGTATTAAAATTTGTCACTACTATTTACCACTTAACTGCACCGGGGTATACATACGTCTTTCCGAAATACGATAATTTTCTTTTCACTATTATCAGTTAAACTATTCCAAAAGCTTTGCAATGCAACAAAAGGACCTTGGCAGTTGTTTTCGAAGGATTGACTTATTTCAGAGTAAAATATACCTTTTTTCTCCCACAATGCATCGCATAAGCATGCATATGTGAAGAACTGTGGCCCTGGTGAGAGAATTGCGTAACTTTTAATTTTCAGTTCGGGGATTAAGTGCTCAATAATTGCTAATAATAGTTATAACAGAAAACACAAGATACATTTCTTTCTGCAAACACTGATACTGTTCAGATCCAACTTGATTCTAGAAATTCATCCACCCCCGGTGAAGCTGACGTGATTTATATTTTGAGGCTCTGCATCCACAATTAGGTGAGGTGAGGCAGTGTCGACCATAGGATGCCATCTTGAATATCGTCTTCGTTCCTTGACCATGGTTCACAACTACAATACCCGCCTTCAATATCCCTCGTGTTGCTTTAAAATGCGTTTTAAATAAACAATAAATAAATCCATTAACGTATCTCAGAAAAGGAGCTCTTTCTTAAACTTAAAACAGCGAATATAAAATAAGAAAAAAATGCTTATCTTTCACTTATTAAACAGTTTGATAAGGGGCTGTAAAGACCGGATTACTCATGTGAAGGGTGAGCAAGATTCATTGTGATGTTTGTTATCTGAGGTCAGGAGAGGTCAGTGTAGCTGTGAGAGCGTACAAGCCAATTTGGAAACCACACTGAGAGAAAATCTGTTGAGAGTCTGGAGAGTGTGTTGGAGCGTTTTGGATTGTCTAGGTGTCCTTTTTTAAGGGTCTTCTCATGTCACCCCTTTAAAAGAGACACGAGACGCAGAATCATTTCAGCTTGGATGCAGCCGGGATTACGTCCTGGCTATTGATTCTTGCCATTCCTTGTGCAGTAGATTTGAAGCCGCAGATGGGTGTGAGAACTGCGCAGTTGGGTTTCTTTTCCGGGTAATCATAAGATTTCTGCACTTTTTCTATTCCCGGCAATTATACTTCATTCCCGGGAATCACTCTGGGCTTGAATTGTCTATGAGGTAGCTATTTTTGACTTGACCTTGGATTTCTATCTCGGACATCGTTAACTGACCCTACTGTGGCAATTTGCAATCGTTCACCCCAAACTTCTGGATGAAGGAATGTTCGTTACCACAACCGTGGGATAAGAGTGTAATATGAGAACTTTGGGGTGGGGGAGAATTTTTCCAGCTACCGAAGGAAGGAGTATCTGTCCAGATTAATTCCTGTCTATCTGTGTATCGAGCTTCGTTAACAAGAAACATTGGGTTTTTAAAGCAATCGCATTTCGTTGCTAATCAGCACTATGTGATCGAAGTCCCAAGATCTAGATTTATGTGGGTAATGTAATTACTTATTTAATCTTTTTTTTAAAAAAAATTTCGGATATTTGTCTTTATTATGAGCTATTTAATTGAATCAGCAATTTGAAAAAGACAATGAAGCCACAAACTGTTTGGGGGAGAATATTTTTCAATTTTTCGCGCAATTTTCTTATTATTTTTCTAAACTTGACTTTCGTGTGAGATTCTTATATTGATATTTATTTATATTTATGTAACAATAATAGATCAATTCCATAAACAATAAATCAGTTATTCAAATAAAATATCTTAAATACAATAATTAATATTTTTAAAGTACATAATCGGCACTTCAGCAGCAAATAAGTTTTCAAGTATATATTAATATTTATGTTTTAGGAGCAACATAAGAAAAATAAATGATTCAGAGCTTTGACTGGTTAATTTTCAAACGCATGTGGGTCAGTAAAGAACATTAATTTTAGTAATTATTTTTCAAATGTGAATTTTTTTCTCGAGATTTTTAATTTACAAAACCTTTAACTGTAACACTTTTTCCGTGCCTGAGTGTTAAAAGTATAAATTTCTTATGCTTTCTGAAATCCTATTTTAAAAATGAATAATCAATTTATTATATAATTTTTGTACATTTTAGCTCCTTATATAAATAAGAATTAATTTTGTAGCTTATATGCATCCTTATTTTATATAATTATCATTGATTCTATTTAAAAATAACTTATTTTCACATTTTTTGAAATTTTGATGTATTTTCGGGAATCCCGGGAGCGACAATTACATTCCCGGGTTTTCCTGGACATTCCCAGGAATGGAAAAATCCGGGAAATCAGAAACCCTTCTGCGCAGGTCACTTCTCTGTGGGTTGGATAAAAGGAGTTCAAATGTTTTGTCTTAATTCTTAATTGTCGGTATTGTTCTGACTGTGGTATTTTCCCAAGTTATTATTTCCTTAACAGGAAGCCCACCGCAAGTTAACAGCGAATGGCTGTAAAATGAGTGTCTCAAATTAGAAAATCAAGGGTCATAAAACAACTTTAGGGATTACTAACACTGGAAGAGAGCCAGTTAAGTATCGACTCATAGTTTTGTCTTTGGAAATGTCAATAACTTTTATTTGTGAATCTTCCCGAAAGTTATTTCTAGAAGAAAAGGTTCATCGCTTCATTGAACTGTTACCTTCAAGCTATCACGGAACCTATATGTTCCTATTTCTTTTTTTCCCTAGCTCTTTTCTTCAAAAAACAGTTCAGGTAATTGAAAGCATTTGTGCACCAGTTAAAGAAAAGTGTAAGAAAGTTAACAGTAAAATTAAAAATTAATTTCAGTTTTTAACTGCGACAAATTAAATGTTATTCAATTTGCACAAATTCATTGCAATTCAAAATAAGAATAACCGACTTCGGGATCTTCTTTCTAGAAAAGGTAAAAGATTACAAAAAAAAAAAAAAAAAAAAAAACCGACTGTGCCGCTGTTTTTTTATTTTTTTGCTTAACAATGAAAGTAATTTAAAAAGGGTAATGGAGCAAGAAAAAAAATATTTTAAATTATAAAGTATCCACTCATTGTGTAAAGCAAAAAATAGCTCTTCATTGAAAACTCTGGGAATTTAGTTTTTTTTAGATTAAGAATGTATTTATTTATTTTAAACTTCCTGACTTGCAAAAAAAAAATATCTGAAAAGATTTTTTCAAAAAATGAGAAAGTAGTCAACAATCATTCCTTACCAAAAATGTTAATTTTCTTCTATGCTTTCCCAAATTTTGGGTATATTTTTTTGTAAATTGCATATTTTACATTCAATGTTGTAATATATGTATACTATAGTAATATCTCGCTCACTAAGAGATACCAACAGGACGAGGTATTTTGTCATTGAAATAGAACGATTCTTTCATCAGGAGGTACATGCACTTTAATTAGAAATTCAGAGTATAAATTCAGCTTTGAATGTGTGCAATGCATGTAAAATAAATGATACATATATAACATTGTCTCAAGCACTTATCTTACAGGGTACTTTAAATTTTCATTTGAATTAGTAATTCAGTGTATTTTTTTTTTCGTCTCTGATTTTTAGCATATGCTCAGTTTTTTTTTACTTTTCCAAATTTTTGCTCTAAATCTTTCAACCTAAGCTTTTTATTTTTACTGGATGAACCAAATAAACTTTTTTTTAAATGACAATATTTTCTCTTCTTTGAAACATAAGAAAAATGTAACGTAAGATAACGTAAGAAAAATGACTCAATTCTTTCAATCTGTAGCCCTACCAAGAACTAAAAATAATGGAGATATTCTCCCTATCTTCGTTGTGAGATACATATACGCCTTTCCCATAGGTACTTTTTTTGAAGTTAAACTTCTATGCTCACGGAGTGAATGGAAAATTTGCCCAGTTTTGCGTAACAGGGAGAAAACGAACGGAAGTAGTGATTTCCCCTGCCATCTCCCCCAAATCGTCGCAATGGTGAGGAAATAGCGAGCGGGCGGAAAAGACAGCGGGGTCTGAAATATATTATTTTCCTCAGAATCAGCCTAGAGACATCTAGGCTTCTTCTTCAGTTAAATAGTGAACCTACGAGAGGGAGTAAACAGAGTGAAAAAACAGAGGGTTGCCTTTGCTAAAAATAGCATCAGCGGTCAGGAGTTGGTGGGGGGGGGGGGAATTCGTTTCGGTAGAAACGAATTCCCGTGGTTGGAATTCACGTGGTTGGGTTTTCCATTCGTTTTGCTTGTTGGGGGGGGGCCCTGTGACGTGCGTCATATCCATGAAAAAGTTGGATGATTGCTTTCCAATTGGTCGACTCCCCCCCCCTTTTTCTCACCAGACCAGGGGCATTTGTCAACGGTTATATGTGTTGCAATGTTTGAGTCACGTTGTAGACAAAATAGCTCTTGCAGCAAAAGCGTGCCTTTTTGAAGTAAAACTTCTTTGCTCACGGAGTGAATGGAAAACTTGCCCAGTTTTGCGTAACAGGGAGAAAGCGAATGGAAGTAGTGATTTCCCCGCCATCCCCCCAAATCGTCGCAATGTTGAGGAGGTAGCGAGCGGGAGGAAAAGAGAGCGGGGGACACACTGTGACTTGCGTCATATCCGTGAAAAAGTTGGATGATTGCCCGCCTTCCTAATTGGTCGACTCCCCCCCCCTTTTCTCACCAGACCAGGGAACATCTGTCAACGGTTATATGTGTTGCAATGTTTGCGTTACGGTGTAGACAAAATAGCTCTTGCAGCAAAAGCGTGCCTTTTTAAAATATTTCCTTAGATTGTTGGCCACATGGTGATGTTTTTGGCAGCTAATTTGTTTTTTTAATTTTCATTTGCGTTAAATTATTAATGATTCTAATCAGAATGCCTAAATTAAATGCACAAAGAGGAAAAGAGTTTCGTGAAAGAAAAAGAAAAGATAAACTAGCAGAAAGTCCAGTCGAAAAAGTGATAAAAAAACAGAAAAATAGTGCAAATTCATCAAACGCTACTGCCAAATCTCGATCAAAGTACATGAGAGAATATTGAGCACGGAAAAAACATTGTAAAATATTCTCTTAATGCCGAGTTTAATGATTGATGATGGGAATGCTATTGAGACTCATCTAATGCCTGCACAGATTAATACGGTCTTTGTGAACCACCCTGAGCAGTCAACAAGTACAGAGCCCTCAACAAGTCTAGTGCGTGTTGGAACTGATGCATGTGAATCGATAATAAATTCTATCTTACGTTACAAAGACTATGATTCCCATAAAAATGCTCACAAAGATTTCCAAAAGCGATTCATTGATAATCCTTTTGGTCTCGGGTGATCGATTTGTGATAGATTATGGTTTACAGATGATTTGAAAACGGCCTGTTGCTGAGCATAAAAATATTTTACAAAATATTTTACCGGGAATTAATTTAGAAGACGTTAAAGCGTGCTACAATTGCTGACAAAGTTTAGATAGGAAAAGTATACCAAAATTATCAAAATATAATGGTTTTGTATACATCACATCTTCCTAGTTTGGATATGGTATCAGAAAGACTCATTTCTCCATGAATACCTTTCATGCAAATTAGACGATTGAGACATGCACACGGTCAGTTTGGAATATTAGGGCAAATAATCAATGTTCAAGTATCCGTCAATCGACTGCCACGGAATGTTGATGATGATTACTGTTTCAATGTTCACATCAAAAAGAGGGAAATTCACAGAACTAGTTATATGATGGGTTTGGTTACTAAAAGAAACATCAAAACATAGGTGCAATATTTAGTAGCTATTCCACTGTACAGAATGTATGTTGTTACAATCGATGATAGTTTCTTCAATTTCAAACAGAGTGCGTCTCAAGTTCTTCAAGATGAAATCAGTGAAAATATAACTATTGAAGAGAGTCTTACAGTCCAACAACAAACGTTGTTTTGGAATAAAGAGAAATATCTTCGTATTGCTCCTGGAGAAGCGAATGTACCAAAAAGCTTGCTATTTGATGAACTATTTGATTGCTATTTCCCAGCAATTTACATGGGACATTTTAGAAACTTCAGGGAAGGAGTTAGAGTTACTCCATTCATGATGGCCACGAGTGAATTAAGACGTGTTGGTCGTCGTGGAGTGACCCCACAGCATTTGCTATATATGGCAATGGAAATTATGCGATTCAGAGTTCGGGATTCGCTTACGGTTGCCTTCAAACACGTCGGTAAAAACGCAAATATTACTAGTCAACAGATTGAATCAGAAGAGTACATTAATAACGAGCGATTCCAAACTCAATGTGGTATTGGTCAGAGCGGAAACGAGATCTCTTCTTTATTATCCGACAACTCGGGAAACCAACGGTGTTTCTAACAATGAGTGCCAACGAAATTGGTTGGACTGGTTTACTGTAACTTCTATACAAATTCAAGAATAAGGGGAGACAGATTTCGAAAGACATTCAATTTATCACTGAAGAATACTCTTGTGCAGCTTACGTGGTAGAATATGTGAATAAAGCAAATAGAGGCATAAGTAACCTACAACGTCAAATCATTAAGATCATGGATGAGCACTCCGAATTCGACATTGTAGAAATTACAAGGAAAATGAGCATCTATATGCTCAATACGGTAGAAATGACAAGTCAAGAAGCTGAGAGGTGTTTAATACATGAGTCAATGTCTAAAAGTTCTGTACAAATTGTATACATTCCAACGGTTTGGCCTATTGAACGACAGAGATTTAGGAGAACTCGAAAAGAATTGGAGGAAATGAACTGTGAATTTTATTTGAATTTAATAAGTTCCCCCAGCCGTTTAATATATTTAGATGTATTTCTGCACTTACGACCAACGTCGCCAACCACGCACCATTTTTTTTGGATTGCCTTATAACTTGCTAAGATTCTGAAATCTATTTAAATTTGAAAATATTAAGTACTCTAGAAGAATTCAGTTTTCCTAAGTCAGCATTTTTATTTCCGATGTAAATCCAAGGAAATAGGCACACCTTAACGATATGCATTCACTTGATTACATATTCGATTTTGTCTATAAGTGAAGGCACAAAATAGATCACAGTTGTGTTTTTTCTCTGTACAATTCCTGTATTGTTTTCAGTAAAAGTGAGATAACATGTAGTAACAGTATGTAGTATCTTTCACTGTCAGGCATCAAAAGAGTATTTCCATTTATTATTATTATTTATCTGCCTCGACTTATGTATGAAGCTTTTTGTGTCTCTTAGTAAAAAATTAATACGTTAAGGTCTTATTCAAAGTGACCGCAACCAACATAGTTGTCCCTTAATAGAGGTATTCGTAACAGGAGGTATAATTTTTTGAAGTGAAAACTTCTTTAGCGGCGTTGGGCACTTTTTGGTAGGGGAAAATCCTATGTGTTCGCGTCCCCGACATGCTCTGACTGGCACACGAGCAGTGCGCTGTTCAAGACCCATTCTCACCGAGATGCTTATAGCAGTATATCTGTAGCTATACAGCTGATGTATAGTGCTGTGTATATCTTATAAGTGAAATTCAATCGATTTAGTGAAAAGTTCAATGTGTATATACTGTGCATTGCTCGTTGCGATTCCGAGAATGGGAAATACATATTAATGTGTGGTTGACATTTATATTTTGCCTGGAAAATCTATGAAATAGATACAATTTTTATTCGAAAATTTGATGATTTATACAAAAGAAGGTTGTGAAATACTCGAAAAAGATTTGGCGAAAAATATCATAATGTTCCGATGATTTTAAGTGGAGACTTCAATATTAACTTTGCAGATGATAAAAATCCACCACTAATTGAATTTCTAAATGAAACAATTTAAATATGTCCAATGATCGAAAACTCAGTACTACAAAATATAAAATGACGATCGATGCGGTTTTTACGCGATACTTAGATAAATTTGAATCAAAGATTTTCCTTTCTTATTTTAGTTACCATAAGCCCATTGTATCTTTTTAAGAACAAAATGAAATAATTGAAAGTACAAAAAGTCTAAGCATTGTTGAAATTAATGATGACAATGATGAAAACAATTAAAATAATGTTAAAAATCAAGTACATTGAAATTTATCTAAATGCAAATACTATCCATAAATAATATGATTGTATATTAATTGTTATTTCATTTGAATTGTATTTATATTATGTCATGATCCCTTACAGCCCATAACATATCTGAATAATAAAAAACCATATAAACATGCATTTAGTTGTTGCTCGGAGTGTCAATAGATGTGAAAACTAGATTGATGTTGATAACTTTAATTCAAACATTATGAAATTTCAAGTTTTAATACTAAAAGTTCTAAGTTTTCACTTCTATCGGCAGTCTCTATAACTGCCAATTTTTTTTATTTCCAATGTCCAGGTTACACCACAAAGGGGTAGGGACATAAATTAAAACTCACAAAACAAACAAAGTAGTAAATAACAGCATGGTGAGAAAAGTCTATGAATCTAATAAGCACCTAGCTTGTCATTAAAGATTGCACAAAGAGGAGCCCTTTTGTGCTGGGCTGAGGTGAATGTTATCAGCATCCACGTCCTCCCAAATATCACAGATCGTGCAGAAAGGTGTCTGTATAACATGAAAACGATGAAGATGTTTGAGGTGCAGTCGTGTCCAGTAGCCAGACGAAACTCGGCAACTGTTTTACGTTTTGGCCACGTGGGAAGATCTTTAAGATCATTCCACCAGATCTTATTGGAATTTTTCTCCGTGTATTGGATTGAAGTGAGATCGTTTATCTTTTTTTCTTAATAATACACTTGGCACTGGTAAAAAAAGAGAGCTTTCCTTGTTATGTGTTGAATGGAAGCTCCTTTTATTGCTAGGTGGTCCACTAACTCATGACCAGTTACACTGCAGTGTCCAGGGATTCACTACTGCAAGATGATTTCCTTAGAGTACTGAAATAGACTCTGCAGCATTTTTTTACAGTCAAGAATGTTAAAGGAGTAGAATTTGAGTTAATAGCAAAAATCGCTGCTTTTGAATCACAGAAGACAACACAGCCCTAGTTAAGACATTCAGATGACAATGCAACTACGCAAGGGCTACTTGAAGGGAAGCAACATTATCATCAAACGCGGTTGTGAATTTTCCAGTTGTTAAATAAAAAAGAGAAGGTGGCAATACAACCTTGCTCCTGCTCTGTTAGAGTCCTTCAAAAGGCTTCCATCAGCATAGCCATGCATCCAGTCATGTTCAGGATACATGGTGTCTATCGTATTCAGGACAAGTGACTTTAAACTTGAAGCATTTTGCTCTTCTTTGGCAACCGCCTAGATTACCTCATTGCGGAATCGAAAACCTTTTTCAATAGTTGGGCCCAAAGATGACACCAGAGGTTCGGGGATGAAATCTATATCAAACAGTTCCCTTAGTTCCATTAAACCCTGCACAAAACTGCGTTGGGTCCTCAAACGCCTCCCTGAATCCAGGTGGAGTTTGTCCAAAAGGGAGAGGCAGTCGCATAGTCGTATTAAGGAGGTAATATTATATTTTGATTTAAAATAAATATTAATGGATGGACTCTTATTCTTTTCTAACAACATATGCATTTATATTTCTTAGATAAAGCATTTTATTCCTTGAATGTACATAGTTTTTAATATATTATTAACATATAATTTTTTAATTTAATTTTGTTGAAATATTTTAAAGTGTAAATGTATAAGCTACGGCAAATATATCTTAATGTAGCCCTTAAAAGTCGGTTTACTTTCAGAAAAAAAATTAAATATTTAAAAGTAAATAATTTAAAACTAAAATTGATGCTTTTAGTGCGCTGCACGTTTAAACCAGATTAAAATATTTCAAATGTGCAGATTGGGCTGTTATGAACGTATCAAATTTAAGTATAATGAAGAAAAATTAATGTATTGAATGATTGATCAAAGTTCATTTGTCCAATAAATAGAAATAATTATTTTTTGTTGGTTATCGTAGTTAATATTTCTTGCATTTAGAAGGGATCACGAAAAAAAAAATTGCAAGCTAAATTTAATCATTATAATTTGATTAAGAAATATTTTTATTAGTTTGGATTCATGAATTATATTTGATCACAACGGTGTTAGAATATTAAAGTAAATATGAATAAACTTATTATTTTCTGGTCTGATTAAAATAGTTGTATTTTTTATTAAGAAATGAACATTTATTCTATAAAATATGTTAAGGATGTGATGGATCTCCTTAAAATAACACTAAATAAACAATCACATTAAATCGCGATATAATTAAAAGGTTTAATTTTTTTAAAATTTTCCCCATTTCCAATCCTCACAGCTCATATCAAAACAGAGAAATATTTTTTTAAGAAAAAATTCGAATTAAATATTTGTTTTTCGAAACTCTTCAGAGTTTTATGATAAGTAACTCTTAAGTAAGAAACCTTATGTGAAAGAAAATTCCATCTACTATATCATTTTAATTTTCACTTGCATTTTATTTATTAAGCAAAATAAAGCTATTTTAATATATAAATTCCAAAGTTCCAGGACAGAAAAGTACCCAAAGGATAGCTCAAACTTTAAAGCAATATTTTTAGTTAATTATGAACAATTTTTCTTACATTATTCGTGATACTAGAAAGGAAACTTCTAATATTTTTTACTAGCTCGTAAATTTGTAGTTTAATATGTAGTAGTTAATAGTCTGTTTAATATGTAGTAAATCAAATGAAAGATTGCAGATTTCCCTTTAAAAATAGTTATTACAGACTTAAACACTCATATTCATTGTTTTCATTATCCAAATTTATAAAAAACAAAAATATGTATGTTGTAAGCAAAATTTAAATAAAACCAAAAACAACAAGCTATATTTTACAGCATTGATTTATTCCTAAGATTCCAATTTAAAATACAACATAAAATGTAAATTTGTGTTTACGAATAAAATTTCTACTCAATCTAAAAATATGCACTAAGATATAGTCTTTTGTACTTTTAAGGTTGTTTTACATTCCCAAATTTCCCAAAATGTTAAAATACTCTGGTTAAAAGTATAATATTGAAAAAATATTGTATTGCATAACTATTCTTCATTTTCATACATAGAACATATGGTTTTTAATTTCTTGTAAATAAGAAAGCAGTTGATATTCATAAAGAAGGGATTAAATGTAAAAAATTATTAATTCTATTTTTCTAAATAAGTTATGACTTACTACATTATGTATTTTTTGTATATAAGAGGAATATAAGAGTTTCATTCATCCGTAGGTAAATTTAATAAAAGTTTTACTCGATGAAAATTCTAAGTAATGTGTGTGAGCTGAAGCAAACAAAATATGGCATGAAAAATAACTTATTTATAACTAAAATATAATTTCCGAAAAAGAAGAGTTTAATTCATTTCTTAAATTCTCCCATTGTTAAGCTCAAATAAATTGTTGGTTTTATCATGAAAATATTTTAATTTCTTCATCGAATTGTTTTCCTACTGAATGGACCTTTCATCTTTATTTTCAACTCAAGTTATCAGCAGATCAGTTTAGTATTATACATGATATACAGTGCATATAAGAAAGAAAAGTATATCAGATATAAGTTTAAATAATAGTATTACAAAGAATAATTATTAAAAAGAAAAATAAGTCTATATATAAAAAGGTCCTATTGTTATTCTTAGTTAAAAGTATTGTTAAAGTTTATCAAAATAAATTAATGTTAGCTATAAATGTTGCTTGTTTTGGTAAAAATTGAATCGATAGCAAATACACGAAAAACATAAAACCAGAAATGATTTCTTTCATATGAAGTAAATTTATGGAATTGTTAGATTTATTAAATTCGCAAAAAAAAGAAACCAAATCTTTTTCTTTCTTGTTGTTTCGAAGAGTACTTAGGTTATTGCATTTTTCTTGTTGTTGAAGGAAACCCAAAGTGCACATTTAAACAACACTACTTCATTATTAATAGTTTGAAATAAATAACTATAATCTAAAAATATTTTTACATTCATAAAACTGATTTGTAGTTTTTTGCCTCTTACAAATATATAAATAGAAAGATTGCTTAAAACTTCAGTTAATTTACTTGACAATTAGAAATGATACATATATGTTTTCAAGATAAAATATAATTATTCATTTATTTTTTAAAGTGAAAGAGATGTATATGATATTCAGTTGCATAATTAATTGTGCGAGTAAAGTCTATAAGTGTTATTTTCATATTTTAAAAACTTTATCTGATATAAATTTTTCGTGAATTTGTAGTATGGCATGCTTTTTCTTGTAATGAATATAACTATATTTAATTTTTTTTTTAAAAAAAAAGAAATAATAGTGTGCGATAAACTTAAGAGAGTGTAATTAAATTCAGAATAAGTTAATTCACTTAATGAATTTGACAAGTTTAATTTAAAATGCATTAATTTCTCAGTTTATCTTAAATATATATTTTATTATTGAAATTTAAAAAAAAATACTTTTCTAAAATTTTTAACGTGTCAATTTCTTTCTATTTATATATAAAAAATTCTTAATGATATTAGAAAAATTAATTAGATATTATGGTATTAGTTGCTAAGCAATCGCTGAGCTATCCCATAACTGATAATTGAAAATATCGACACGCAAGGCATTATCTTAAGAATAGGCAAAGTAATGATCTAAAGTCTCAGACATAAAAAAAATGAATATTTTTCAAGGCAATCCTTTTAATGAATTGTCCACAAGATCTGTTTTTTTTCGGATTAATTCAGCTTCTGCTAATTAATGAGTGCTAAGCAATATATTTTCTTTGTAATGTTGGTTTATTTTTTCTGGACATAATTAACCATTGTTCGTATTGTTTTCAAGATGATAGCTAATAAATGAGTTTCCTTATCCAGAGGAAATCGGAATATTTTTAAGCTATAGTGCATAATTCATTATTAAATTTTTTAATTTATAACTTATATAAATTATATCTCATTTATAAAAAATTTTCTCTCTTTTTTTAAAAAAAAATAAAAACTTCAATTATTTTAAGTGTAATTTCTTTTTCATAAAAGGAGATGTTTTATTCTTTTAGCAAAGAACCTAAGGATATATCATACTGCAATTGTTCTTGTGACTAAATAAGAATCTGTATTTTTCATTAAAAGAGATATGTGAGCAGTAAATATAATAAAATAACAATATACACCTTAAAGTAAACATAGCAATTCGTTTTTTTTTATATTTATTTGAACTATACATTGACAAAATTTATCAAAGCTGGCCAATTTATGCAATAATTGAACCCAGATATTCTACACACTTTTACTTTTTTCTGTGTTTATTCTTAGGATTGAAACACTTTTTGAAGTCACTAAAATCTTACATTGGAAAAAAATTGCATTTCAAAATAGGCAAATTTAAGTACAAATATAATATCCTTACCATTTAAAATAAAATATAATGTACATTTTGACAAATTTCGAGAATATTTGATGAGATTTTTAAAATAGGTCTTACAAATGTCTAGTGTATAAAAAAATAGCTATTTTCGTTCATTATAAAATAGTTTACCATAATACATTCGTTATGAAGCCATAGAGTGGCCAAATTTGGCACGCATTTAATATTTTTTAAAAAAGAATCTCTTATTAAATCTGGTAAAAGGAGTTGAGCAATTTTTATCCATGCCAATTCGGGTTCTTTCTCTTTAACAGTTTCCGTTGCGTGTTCGAGATCATTGTCTAGTAGTTAAGAGACCCACACCTACTGTTTTCTATCTCCTCACCTTTCATTATGTTTACAATCTTTTCTCACGATCATAAACACATGTTAGGTTATAGAAAAAGTAAATCACACTGATAGTACGATACAATCACAGTGCTTGAAAGTTTTCTAGTAAGAAATATTGGGTTTTATCATGAGACCAGTCTCATTTTGATTTTTCCCATATTTCATTTTTATGACGTTCCATAGTACCTATTTTCTTAGGATGTCCAAGTCCTGTTTTTGTGTTCTTTCCTAGATTATTTACATTTTTAAATGAACTTTTGTTATGGATTTAATTTTAATAAATAATAGAAAATAATCTATTAACTAAAAAATGAATTTTTTTGGCTTTATTTTGCAGTTGTAGTTAAAGAGATCAAAGGTAATTTTTAATTTCGAGTATGTGAAAAATGTTTTTTTAACGTAATTTTCGAAATAAGAGACTATATTTCATTATTCAATATTTTTGTTAGAAAACTTGTCTAAATGAGACTTAGATAGATAAGGGGAGCGGGATAGTCCCAAGTGGAGGGTGAGAGCATATTAAAAAGTCGAAAATAAAAGATTTAGAAAAAAATTAATTTAGTGCAAGGAAGTAAAACAAAAAATTCTGATATAATAAAGAATAAAATACATGTTTAAACGACTTATAATTCGGGGTAAAAATAAATTTATCAGTACTTAACAATGTATGTGATAATTAATTCATCAATATTAAATTAAGAACAGTTTTAATAAGTACTAGTGACTCCCCCTTGGGCTTGTCTTGCAGGACAAATTTTTTCAAAGTAAGACGGTTACACAGAAGTCGGTGAGAATGTCAGTTGTGATGGATATAAGACAGAAAGTAACAGAGACTAGACTATGTTTCTCTTGACATTTATACTTATAAAAGTGGATGATCGAGGAAATAAATACTTAATTTAATAAAATTGACTTTGCAAGCTATTCTAATTTAATCGTTAGAATGGAAAAGTAACATAATACTTATTCTATTACTTAAAGGTAACTAACTTACTTAAAATATGTATTACTTAAGAGAAACACATATGAAATTTTGATAATTAGTACGGTTTATAATTAAGGTCGCATTGTAGCTGTAGCATCAAAGTACCTTATCGGTGCATTAACTACACTGTTATTGTATGGGGGGGGGGGAGGTGCGATAAAAATTCTGATTGTGTGTGAAAATTGGATCGCAAATATTGAGAGTTTGAGAAGTACTATTTTAAGGAATCACTGAGAGTTTTTAGAAGCTTAGCTGCAATTTTTAAACCACATATCAGCAGCATTTTGCGCAATTTTAAGTTAAGCTTTACTCCAAGAATGCATAACAATACTTCCATTTTAAAAGCAGCTTCTAATAATAAGTATTTATAGAAGAATGATGAATTAAAAATAAAATAATATTTAAGGAAAAAATAGAAGCACTAAAAAGAGAGGCAAAAATTCTACGAAGCTTATAAATATAAAAGGAATACTCTATCGAGAATACAGATTTTATAGTTAAAATGCTTTTAAAATTAATGAGGTTCTTATGTTTTCAAAAATTTTATTACACTAATAAACTTTTTCTGTTCATGTTTTTATCTCAACTACTTCACAAAAATACTAATATTGTTTCTAAAATATGAAAATCAAGTTTTTTGTTGTTTTTTTAGAGTTAGCATAAACTTTTTATAAGCAATGAAAGTCATTTCTAATTTTTATACAAGTAAATTAAGATCAAGTTTTCATGATATTCTTTTTTTTTTTTGCTTGTGGACTCCCTGAGTCTTAACTTTCTGATTATAGATCACTTATAGGTAAATGTATTATCCCTAAATAATATATGTATTTGTAGAAAGGAAATAATAAACAGTTAAACAATTCATAAATGTATTCTTATAAGCTATAAAAAAGGAGAATTGCACAAATATCTCTTACAATTTAAAAGAACTTCGATTCATTTTTCCCAGAAAGATTTTCGGTTTCTTTAAATTGTGCAATTTATTGATTAAATTATAACCTCTAATGAATTGACAACAATATACTATTTTTCTTTCAAGGCTATTAATGTTTATTTACATACATCACGTAATTATGTAATACAAAACTACTTTCCTTTCTTTTAGATTGTTACATCTCTTTTCATTTTGTTTTCAAAAACTCCAGTGTGTTGCAAATCCCCTCACACAAAATTATACAAAAAAATAACTCACATACTATAGATGCAGTATGTTTAACGTGGTGATAAAAAACATAGAACAGGGCACTGGCGTTTTTCCAGATAGCCCTCTGTA
Source organism: Trichonephila clavata (assembly GCA_019973975.1). Classification (NCBI taxonomy): domain Eukaryota; kingdom Metazoa; phylum Arthropoda; class Arachnida; order Araneae; family Nephilidae; genus Trichonephila; species Trichonephila clavata. Next base: position 60,149 of record BMAO01037496.1, on the reverse strand, counting down.
AAATACGATGGCTCGACGGTTTGCCTTGGCAGAAACACCTACTCAGAATATAGGTATTAAATTATTTTTTAAAATCGCAAGCAAGTTATCTAGACCGTAATATCGACACATATAACAACGAACATAAAACATTCTTTTTTCCCAGGTAAAAAAACTCACCTAAACCACATCAAACACATAATTGTAAAATTCCCTCCTCTTAGGGGGTCATATGCTCGTGAACTCATGTCCGGCATTGTTTCTATCGAGTCGTGGGTTCGAATCCTAGTGCCAAAAAAGACATGTCATTTTGAGGGGTTGATACACATTAAATCTGTAGATTCTCAAAATCCTTACAACACTACGGCGTCGTGTAGAAGTTTGAGGAGTTGGTTACCCACTCAGCTGTCTTACTCATGATTTGACCACAATTAAGCGACACGAACTAGAATAACTTCTAAATCAGATTACAAATTGAGTACTTATATATGCCTATTGGGTCTAATATATATTTAAAAATATAAGCACAGAGTAATTTTAAATAAAACATTACAAACAATATTAAATTAAATAGCTCGTAAACAGATAAAAACTAATAAGCAATTCCCTATAATATTTAATAAATTAGACATATTTGTAACGAAAGAATTAAATAAAAGTTAACATATCTTAAAAGTATGTTGTAGCAAAATACTTAAGATAATTTTTTAAAAGCTTAAGATACATCACGCTATAAAAAATAAAATTCTCCGCATTAAAAAAACGAGTATAAAGTTTGTGTAAATATATACTCATTTTCAAGTTTGAGAAAAATGTGGGCAGTTCCAGACTTTAAATTTTAAGAGTATTTTGGTTTCATATTGCAAACCTGTATATATATATGATATTTAAATATTATTCTCGACAAAATTAAGTTCCAAATATTTGAGTTAATCTTATTTTAAGTCGAAAAATTTTGAAGCATGTACTTTGAAGAAAATTACAAATAAAAAGGTAAGTTTAGTTCTTAGAAGAATCTTGTTGCAAAACTTTTCGTATTTTATGTCATTTCTTTGCTGCAAAGTAGATATATTGTTTGTGGTATTTATTTTTACACTTCTTTGGTACTATTTATAATATTTATTTCGTCTTCAAAACAAACTTTCTAATTCTAACACACATTTCTGCCTCTATTTTTAAAACAATGCTGTTTTTTAATTCATCTTATTCTTTATATATTTGCCTTGAACAACATAATATTTACAAAATTTATGTTTACTTGACGCTGTATTATGCTCTTAATAGAAACCCATTTCCAAGAGCGAAAAATTCTAAAAATATGATAAATCAACGAAAATATTATAAGGAATTTCGTGTAATTGCTATTTATTCCTAATTTTTTATCTTAAGATAGTGTAAATATTTTATATCTAGATGTTTTATAAGTTAATATTTTTTTCTTGTTGTATTTACTTTTTGATAAAAACTGTAAATTTCGCAAGCAAATCGTTCCATGCAAGCGTTTCAATGGGAATTTGGTGAAATATTGTAGGGGTAGCCAAGTTTGCATCATTTTTGGCGACCAAACTTGGTGATTCAGCGGACATTTTTTCAACTTGGTGACTATATGGAAGCTTCTCGAAATTAATAGAAAATATGGCCCTATGACCTATGCCGTAAGGGGATCTTTTGAGGAAGCACTAGAATGTAGCTGCTCAGAGTATATAGAGCTGACGGTTGCTGAAATTGTGTCAGTTTTCCTTCAGCAAGGGCTCACTTGCCTACCATCGAGAAGTTGCTTGTGGATAATCTTTATCGTTACGAACCTGTATTTTTATACACTGATAGTTGTGTCTGTTCAATGCAGAATGTATGAAAACTTTCTGAAACTTATTGTGTGAATTTTACTGCTCTATCTTGTATCTTAAGGATTGTGTTCGAATGTAAATTGTATCACTCTTGAAAAATTGTTGTTTTCTACGAACCCTAAACTACGCTATAATATGTTTTATTTTATCTCCATATTTGATATTTTATCACACATATCTCTTACCCTATGATCTTTTTTAATTTTTAAATCTGGCTATATTTATTTTTAATTTTCGCAAAATAACTAAAAAATTAGTTTTCTTTTTCCAGTGGTATTCTGTATCGTTATCAACTGAATAATCGATACATAATTATTGACTCGATGTCATGTCTATTTTTTGTGAGAATTTACCATTCATAAGTCGCTAACGTTTTTCACAACATTAGAGAAGATTTGTAAATGGGAAAGTACCGCGCAGAGAAAACATTTCTTAAAGTAGGAAAATTTGTTGGGAAATTTTATAAATTTCTGAATCTGGTGTGAGAAATGAAAATAAAAAATGCAAGGATTCTGACGCAAAATAAGCTTTTAGTATGATTGAAAAAAAAAATCAATAGTGAATTTTTCAGCTGGTATACGTTATAGTGTTACTTTAGCTTTGATTTTAAATTAAAAGAGTTTTAAAAAGTCACAATTAAAAGAAAAGTGGCTGATTTTACTTGGCGCGGTTTATTTTTCTTATAAAAATATTTAAGATTTTTATATGACGTACGACAATACGTCATTCCTTAATTTAAATTCTCTCTTAGAAGTGAAACTTTACTTAATTACAGCATGCAAAAATAAGTCAATCTTTCAAACACATTTTACAATTACGTTTTCTCTAACAAAAGTGTCATTTAGTAATCAAAATTCATTCTCACAATATACATTCATTTTTTTTTAATCCGTAATTTTTATATGCCTCAATTATACTGGTGACCTAAAGTTAAGCATAAATCGTAAAATGCGAAAAACATGGAGTAAATATTCGTAACATTATTCCGAATTTCTTGCGGATATTAAATGGGTGAAGAAGAAACATTGGGTTTATGCAAAACTTTTCAGTCGACTACGTCCTGCGCGAAACACCGGCGCATGTCCGAAGGCGCAGAAACCGATTCACGCAGTATAGGCAGTTCAGACCAGTTTCGTGCAACTTCTGTGCGAAGGACGTTGTTAACCATCAAACAAGGTGAATGATGGCACAAAGACACCATTTGGTCATGTTTACGAAAGGAAGAATCGTTAAAATGCTGGAAACCTCACGATCACAAACTGAAGTGTCTCGAATTCTGAATGTGGACCAGTCTGTGATCTCAAGACTGTGGCAGAGGTTTCAAAGAACGGGAGATGTTACCGGACAATTAGTATCAGGTCGACCGAGTCACAACCCTTCGCCAAAACCGATATCTGGCAATAAGTGCGCGACTTTAGAGGGGCAGTACTGCCAGAGCACTGGATTCGGCGCTCACAGTCGCCACAGAAATACGAATTTCGAGACAAACTGTTTACAGGAGACTCAATCATGCTGGCCTGCATGCGAGAAGACCAGCAGTTTGCATTCCGCTCACGTCTGCGCATAAATGCGCTCGTTTGAACTGGAGTTTGAAATATCAACATTGGAGTGTGGGAGAGTGGGCCAAGGTGATGTTCAGTGACGAGTCCCGGTTTAGTCTGAGTAGTGATTCTCGGCGGGTAACGATATGGAGAGAACGTGGAACACGTTTTGAATCAATAAACATAACGGAAAGACATCATTTTCCATCAAGGGGAGTAATGGTATGGGCAGGCATCATGATGGACGGCCGCACAGACCTCCATTTCTTTGACACGGGGTCTGTGACTGCTCAAAGATACAGAGACGAAGTTCTTGAGCCTTATGTTCACTTGTTTCGAGGTGCTGTCGGTCCTGACTTCATATTCATGAATGATAATGCGCCATGTCACCGAGCGGTGCTGATTGATGACTTCCTTTAAATTGAAAACATCCAGCGCATGTCGTGGCCTGCGAACTCCCCTGATTTAAATCCTATCGAGCATGTATGGGATATGCTCGGGAGACAAATTGCAGCCCTTTCACACCCACCAATCTCCGTTACAGAACGGAAGAGAACCCTCCAAGAAGCTTGGAACCGTTTGAGCCCACAACTCATTCATCTCATAGCAAGTATGGTATGTCGCTGTGCTGCGTGCCTGGCTGTCAGAGGTGAGCACACGCCTTATTAAACTGCAGCATCAGTATTTTATTTAATGTTTTCTTTCATTTTTTTCTTTAAAGTGTGAATCCTTGCTGTGCTCAATTTTCTTTCAAACTGCTACTTTGGATAATAAAATTATTTATTATCATTCTTTTGATTTGCTTCCTTATTTTATAAGCATTTTACACTCGCTTAGCACGTTTCCCGCCATTCTGATTTACAGTTTCTTCTTTATTCACATAATTTTCAATTATGCTTAACATTTGGACACCAGTGTATGTACTAATTCATATATAAAATTAACACCTTGCTCTTCTTTTTAAAAATTTTTAATGTATTTCAGTTTATCTTTCAACTCTCATCTCCGAAATGATTTTGGAAAAAACGATTTTTCTTCCTCGGAGTATTCGTCATTAATTGGCTATTATTCAACATTACCATATTTATTGTCAATAAACCACGTATTGCTTCGTAGTGTGACGTTAATAAACTTTGAATCAATCTTTTTCAGGCAACATTTGAATCTTACTTTTATTTAGCTAGATCACTATAGAAACACAGATGAACATATATAAATTTATACATACATTTTCTTTTATTATTTTGAGAGGGATTCATAACAAATAAATTATGTCTTACTTATTTTTTAAATAGAACACTTAAAAGTTCGGGGAGATATTAGTCTGTTCGGGTTTTTAGAAGGAGTTTTTATTTCATTATTAAGTGCTATCTGCTTCATTCGTAAAATTTATGACATGCGCACCTAGTTTAGGGCAGCGTTTCTCAAACCGCCTTAGAAACCGCATGATTACTTTGCGAGGGGATGCTAGCGAGATTGAAAAGACAAAAACAAAAAATTATTGTTAAGAAAATTATTAATTTACTGCGAGTAAACAAAATACATTCTGACATAATAAAAAATAAAATACACATTTATATATTCATATAATATACTTAGATTATATATCAATTTAAATGTGTATTTTATCATATTTACATTAATATAATATACTTACAGTACTGCACGATGTGTTTTTTAATTAATTTAAGAATACTATGTTAAAAAAGTTTAATAGTTACCAGTGACCCCATGGTCTTGTCATATATAAACTATATACAAAATTTAACACTTATCTCGATAATATGCCCGGTTTATAATTAATCCTTTAACTGCCGATTAAAAATTACGCGACTCACTTTCCAATGTCATCGTGCTCCACGTAGGCGCACGTATGTGATGTATTGAGGGGGGGGGTAAGTATATATAAATCCTCCGAAATAAGTTAAACTTTCTTAAACACTGACAAAACCCTTGTACTGTATTTCAAAGCCTTCGGAATAATTTTATAGATATCAGTGCACAGGAAAAAAAATCGTACTTCGAAAAGATATATATGTATATATGTCTGGAGCACACACACACATTTAACACTTTAGCTGAGCGAAACGTTTATATACGCCAGAGATACTTGAGGTTAAAGTCCTATAGTAGCATTAGTGTCAAAGTTTTGTATTATTTAATTCAAAATATTGTTATTGTATAGAGGGGGAGGGCGATGAAAATTATTATTGAATATTGAGTCGCAAATATTGAAAGTTTGAGGAGCACTGCTTTAGGGAATTCTTTTCCCTTTATGTTTTGGAGTTTTATTGAGTAACTCTGCATTAGATTTACATTGTTCTGAGCTATCAACCATTAACTTGCGTGATTTAGAAAAATACTACTTGAAGTCTTTAGAATTATAAGCTTTTGAATTTACAACACGGAAACTTAATCCACATTCAAGAGTTATTGATAATGAGAAAGAAAAAAAAGAGTAAATTCATCTAGGACAGACGCAGTGAACACAGCGATGAAAATATCGTTTTAAATCTGATGATCAGATTTATGTCTATCTAAAGACCATTCATAAAGCGTAATATTTGAAGATAAAGATTTTATATTGGTAATGATGAAATTACAATGTAGCATACAACACAATATTTAAAATGGTTATTGGAAAAGTTGAATATTTTTAAAGGTTTGGAAAAACATAGGTAATGAAATTAGATCCTTTTTAGAAAATTACAACTGAAACATTAATTACACTATCCATGAAGATTCATTTCTCTAAGATATCAATTGATCCATAAGGTATTTTTGTTTATTATATTAATCTTCACTGTGGATATGTATAATTTTTTTTATTTTAAATTTGTTTTTTTATGATAAAATTAAAAAACTTTTCATTGGAATAGCAGAATTAAAGAAATTTTAAATGTCAAAAAATGTACGATATATGTAACTGCTCGTTTACAAAAATTAAAGAGCGCTCAATAAAAGAATAATTTTGTTTCTAAGTGTTTTATATTGCACTTTATTGTCAAACGAAAATTAAAGTGCTATTAAATATATCCCCCCACATAGTCGACTTCCTCCCCCCCTTAAATTCAGAACATACCAATATTATAATATCGTTAAAATATGAAATAAGTCTAAAATATTGATTTGACAGAAGCTTGATTATTTTGTGGATTTTTTGTCAAAATTGTATATTTCGCCAGACATCATCATTTAAAATTCATGATTTTTATGTCTCTAAAAACTTTTCTAGAATTAAAAATTCATACTTTTGTCAATACGAAACTTACGAAGTTTTTTTTTTTTTACTCCGTTGACGCATCTGATAAATTTGAGAGAAACTTTTGCAATCCTGTAATTGTCTGAAAACGAAATATTGCCTTCCAAACTTATTTATGATTCAAAAGCTGTTGGTTAAACACGACAAAGTATTTATATTCTGAGCTTTCTTTTTTAAAACTATTCTTAAGGCACTTTTATTTGGAAAATGAATTGAAGAAATGATTTAACGAGATAAAAGGAAAGAGTATAATATATATATATATATATATATATATATTTATGTTATGCAATTTTATCTTTTGTATGCCTGCCGTAGTTTTTTTATTTTAGTTGTAATTTTTAGTAATATGTGTGCTTCTTTTCCTGTTAAAATATTGCTGAAATAAGAAAATAATAGCTTTATTTTAATACTTCCAGGCATTAAATTGTGTTGTGGAATTTTTAATTAACATTTTAATATAAAAAATTTTGTAACTTAGGAATATTTTTCAAAGATTATCATTAAGATTATTATTTTTGAAAGTCTAGTAAATCCCTTTTTACTTCATTAAAAATGATAACATTAAAAATAATGCCTGCCTTAAAGAATAATATAATGCTGTGAAACCACAAATATATATGAAAAAAAAATATTTTTGTCTGTTTTATCCAAGTTAGTAAAGATTTTATTTATTTTAATGGTTTTCCTATGTCCGTGATTTTATAGCATCTGAATTCTTAAGAGAATAAAATTTATTCCCTTAGCATTTTTTTATCTGACATTTTTCGGCAGATTTATACTTTTAATTTAATCTTCTTTTTCAAATATACGTTAAAATTCTGTACATTTTCAATAATATCTAAGTTGAAATAATTTTTTCTTTTCAAAGTTCACTCACTGGACATTTTTTTTACTAAAAACTTAAATTAATTTTTGTAAAGAATTACATGTTATAAGAAACATTTTAATATAAATTGAAACATTTATTGAACTCTAAGAAAAAAATGATAAATTTCTTTTATTTTATTAGATCTTTTTTATTTTAATAAGGAGATAAAAATTTAGTTATATAATTATAAAATACACCATGATTAATATTGTACTGTTAAAAATATATGGTAAAAATAAAACATATTAATAAATTTTGAATAAAAAACTATCACATAGGCAGTTGTATTTGTGACCATGAAAAGTAAAGTAAATTTTTTCTGAAAGTAAATAAATTGTAAAAGTGATTTATTTAACTCTTGGTTCAGAAATAAGTGATATCTAAAATGTTCTATTCTGTCATTTATTAACTTCCTTTACTTTTGAATACCAAATACCAAGAAAGCTTCTTTAATACTTATGCATAATATTAAATTATACATATTACATATTTTCAAGCAAATAAAACTATTTAAAATCATTTTGAACAGAAAAAAAAATAAAATAGGTTCAGATTGTGTGATAACAATTTTATTAGAACACAATGGAAGGAGTTCTTTAAAGAAAATATTAACAAGTTTTATCTCAAATGTATGAGGAAATTTGAAAAGTAGCCTTAATTGATAGATACTTCACTGAAGGATTACTAAATGTGTTTATTTATTTAAAAAATATCGGTTGATAACTTCTGCAAATTTCAATTACGTCATTTTCAAAGATGAAATAAAACAAGAAAGGAATTAAATTATCTCTTTCCAAATTATAATGATGAAAATTCTCATAAAATTATTTAAGCGTGAATAGAATATTAGAAAGTTTTCATGAAATAAAGTACTTTCATCGTAAATATTACTACTGGCCTCAAAAGTGTATAAAATAATTAGAACGAAAACTGAAATATCTAACCCCCGGGCGAATTAAGATGATATGGTACCCTAAAAATCATTAAACTATCGAAAACATATTTATTGGTTTATTTGATACCTCAAATCGTTATAGACATGCCTGCAAAATTTCAAAGCTTTATCTGGATTTTTTATTAAGTTATGGAGCAATATTTGATGCTTGACAGCAACTACCACGCCCACATTTCAGTTTATCTGCTAAAAAAGAGCCTGTGTAAAAAAATGAATTTATTATTTTTCTACCACTTGTAAGTGACACTGACATTATATATGCAGTAACAAATCATTTCAAGAAAAAATTGTGTAATTCATGCAGAAATTCTAATTTGTGTATTGTTTATTCAAGAGCAAATTGATTTGGTCAAGATTTAAAATTTGGGCGTGCTTTTTATGATATTATTATGAATGAAATTAAAACTTCAAAACAGATTCTGTGATTTTGATATATTTTTCCTATAAATTGCTATTTGATTTTGCTTTCATTCGTGTACAATATTTAACATGCGAGGGCTTTTAAAATCATGGAAATAAAAAATAAAGGCATAAACATCTTTTGTACATGTTGTGCATTAGCTCTGATCATGGAATTAGCTGCAAAGTTTGTGTTTTCATTCTTTTTATAATTATTATAATAGTTTTATGTGAAATATTGATCTTTAATTCGTTTTCTTCTATATATTCATTATGACAGTATACTGTTTATTTGTTCTACATTTGCGCAATTTTTTATGGTAAGCAATTTTAAATAAGCTAATTAGCATTTCATAAAAGTTTCAGACTATTCGATGAATACTATATCATACTATTCATGGAATGAAAACTTCAAACTCTTTTTCCATGTTGAATTTTTGTACATTTACTGTTATTCAAAACCCTAAGGCTTTTTTGATAATTGTAGTATGGGTTTGAAATTTTTTATACATGTTCTGAAATGTATGTTTTGTAAAACCATGCATGGAATTAGCTCTAACATGTTTAGTACTTTCTCTAAAAAATTTCAAAATCAAAATTAATGTTTTTTTGAGAATTTTTGGAAGTTTAACTATAAAAAAATTAATAAAAAATTAAAGAGCAGCAGCAGAAAGAAACCCATGCACAGTTTTATGTAGTATATTAATAAGGTACTTGGAAAAAATTTTTGAAAGAAAAGACACATATTTTAAAAAGCCTTAGGGATTTAAAATTTTCTTTAAAAAGTTCAAAATTTTAAATTTTGCAAACATTTTGCAACAAATTAAAAAAATTTTGTATGGGATTTTTATTAAATATAATTTTAAAAAAATGAAATACAATTGAAACAAATATCAAATATTAAAAAAAAAATTGCGAAGATGGTACCATATCGCCTTAAGTCATTTGCAGCTCTTGAAATTCTTTTGGAAATCAACCTTTTTTAGCAGATAATTTTGAAAAAAATACCTCAATGTGTGTTGCATGTAGGAATCCAATTGAATATGGAAGTATAGGGATCTCATTAAAATTTCTTGCTGTATAAAAAATGTTCTCAAACTTTATACTAATATAAATATCGATGTCTTGAAAGAAATCAAGAATCCTTTAAAAAGATTTTCTGGAAATTTATCCATGAAAGAGAATTTACTAGTTTGAATAGAAAATGTTATTTATATGCGATGCTGATGGATAAATCATATGAGTAATCACTCAGTTTCAATTTTGTTGATCGTTGCGGATTTAATATAAATTACAATATAATATTTAATATACATTCATTAATATATATTTTTAAATTGCAATATAATATTTAAAAGTTCTTAGCCGACTTAAGGTGTTTTTCTTTAAAAATAATATATTCATTATTTTCAAAGAGATGTTATTATTTCGTAAGTTTTATTTTCGAAATATTGCATGAAATTAATGAGTTTTATAAGAATAAGTTTATATGGATAGAAATTATGTAATTAGCATCAGTATAATAATTAAGTTTTCCTAGAAATCTTTTTTTTTTTTTTAAAAAAAAAATAATATTTGTTATGGTAAGAGGGGGAATTATATTAAATGAAAATTCTAATATTTCTCATAATCAAAGAAGATTCCAAAATAATCCCAATAACTCAGAAAAAAGGATTTTGGAGTTTGTTAGAATAAATTAATGATAGGATAAATTATCGTAAAAATAAATGATAAATAATTTAAAAAATTTTTTGAAACTAATAGATTTTAATAAAAAAAAATCATTTTTTTTTAAAAATTAAGGAGTATTTTTCAATATTTACAACAAAAATTTATGTCTAGCACCACCTGAAAAACATATTTAATTTGAAATATTTCACTGAAAATATAAAATATATACGTGTAACTAGACTTGTATATACCCACCGTAATTTCCTTTTTGTATCAATTCTACGAATCATTTCAACTTTTACTAAAGAAGCTTAGAATTCAAGGAATTGTAAGTAAAAATACACATATAAATTTAGCTCTAGTAAGGTGTGTTACTTATTTTTACATTCCATTGCAAAAGTTAGCTTAAATATTTTCCAGTTTATGCTATTTTTAAAAGACAAATTGAACAAATGTTTTTGAAAGAGTGATATATAAGAAAAAAAATATATGTTTTCAAAGTTTTGTAATTTGCCTACTAAGGGTATATATAATGTTATAAGAATGTCATGCGTATCATCTTATTTACGTATTAGATGTTGACTTGAATTTAAGAAGTATACTTAAAAATCAGTGCTACATCATTTTTTTGCTGTGATATTCGTCCGTTCATTGCTGAGAAGTTGTGGACAGTTTGCTTCTGTCGATTTGCGAAGCCCTTAAGGTATCCGACTGGTGGCGGAGAAAATGGAGATACGTGGATTTTTTTGTTGTTTTTAGATTTTTTTAGTACTTTAAAAGAAAAATATGCTGAAATTAAGAAGAGAAAAATAAATTATTATAACTAAAATGGGAAAAAATGGTTAAAAATTGACAAAAAATAGCCTAAACGCGGTCCATTCTGTACCAAGGGTTTATAAACAAATTTTCAATTTTTCAATTCTGATGTGTTGCTATGTTATTCATTGCGAAATAACCTTCAGGATAAGAGATATTGTAATTTGTACAAAAACTAGAGCACTTTATCTCAGTTACTATACGAATTTGCTTAAAAAAACAGTGATTATATTCTCATAAGGGACTGTAAATTTTGAAATAATTCAGTGATTGATAAATCTGAAAGCTAAAACACTTCTATTATTATACAGAACTTACACAAAAAAATTCAGTTAATTATTTTCAAAACTTTTTGAGCAATCGCTGAGCCCGTTTGATTATTTTCAAAAAATCACATTTCGGGTAAAACGCGTTTAAAAGTGTGACATCTTGCTTAAGGAAATGACATTTGCTTTTACTAAAACACTTGTAGTTTTTGTTCTAGCGAACGGAAAGTGATAAACTTGGTATTTTTATAAAGCTAATAAGATGACCTATAAAAAAAATCATAAAAATTGTCATTTTTTTTTAGCAAAATTCACAATTTTAGGGTAGTTGGATACCTTAAAGTCTGTCGAGTGGTTAAAACACCTGAAATTTGCAGAAGCTGAAATCTCTGTCTCTGGCATGGTGTGAAAGATTGGAGAGGTACTCTTAAGAGTCAACAGAATATGATGTTGCGAGGGCGGAGGTAAACACAACCGATCTTTCTTTGGTGTTTTCATTGGACTGTCCTTCCACTGTGTGGGGCTGGGGTGGTTCGATTCTGACACCTCGAATTTCACTCGGGGTTCAGGCTCGCGCGTGTGTCCAGCCGTTGGGTTTCTCACGGCCATCGGTTGACGGAAAGATGTCAGATGAAAAAAAACCTCAGCAATATTTATCGGTGTACGTGCATATGTGAATTGTGTCATGCTATGTGAATTAGAAAGCCGATTTTTCAGTTGTCGAGGTGTAAACAGTTACAGTATTTTAAATTTTCGATACTATCTTATGTTGAAGAAAAAAATCATTTATTGGAGGCAATGATTGAATTATATGGTTTGTACTATAGCTTTTAACGCATTAAAAAACCATAACTCTGTAATGTCCGAGGAAGAGTATACAATGCATCTAATGATAATCAATACTTTTTTTTTACATATATTCTTGAGCTATTTCGGAACTTAAATTCTTCATTCAAGACTAGCTTCATTCGCATAGTCTTCTCTTTTTTTATATACCTTTATTCCCTGATTTTGTGGACTACTATTATAAATTTTTTTTATCTTTTATCTTGTTAGGTTAAGAGGTTTAGACTATCAATGAATTATTTTATTTATTTGTCTGCTGTTTACTTTGGCAGGTCCATTAGAGCTAGATAGATTTGACAATAAAATACAATATATATATTCTATGTTGCATGACAATCTTACGATATATGGATTTTCTTATTTGGTAAATATAAGCTTACGCTTACGCAATTTTTAAATCATTACAGATGTGGTAGATATTTAACCTGAAAGGCTTACCCTCTTTAAGAACGAACTTGGTTCAAAAATCTACCATGACATTCCATTCCCCATCAACTGCTTTTCCACCAAAAGCCACAACTAGTCTAAATGCAATTTATTTTTAGATGAGAGCAGTAAAAAATTTCATTTTCTTTCTTATTTTTTCAACTGAGAATATCCTCATTTCTTAGCAGGTATAAAATGCGTTATCTTATCGGCATTGTCTGACGATATAGGGTGGTGTCAATAATTAACAAAAACGGAGAAAGCAGCATTTTTGGCAGTTCTATCCAGAACAGTTTCTTCTCAAAACCTGACACAAGATGAAACCTCTTAGTTAGAAGTGTAAATTATTTTTTCTTTACTTTCATGACCAGGTGATTTACACTTTTCGATGAAAGTAAGAATAAATTATTTAAATTTTGAAAGTTCCTGAAAATATTTTGTATTCTGGACATGATTAATTGTAAACAGATACCGAACGCTTTCACGAAAATGTCAGTAAAGTCTTTAACTAATTACAAGTGGAAAACGAGAGCCTTCTTTTCCAAACTAGGAATAATTAGTATTTTTGCGTGATTAATTGAGCTAAAGAAATTCCTCAAAATGGTCGGTAATTAAGTGCATTTAAAAGTAAACTACGACGAAACTTCAAAAACTGGAGTATTTTTGTACGAAATAAAGATTATGAATTACTGATTGTGTTGCTTTCAATTTTTTTTTCATTTGCTTTGTTTTTAGAATACATAAGGAGAAACATTTGATTTTTTCTGAAAAAAAATATCGTTCAACTCAACAATTTTACTTGTGAAATAAGCTAGACTATTTCACGACACGACAACCAATGTCATGTCTTGATGAGTTATTCAACTTTCATTGTGTTCCTGTGTGTGGGGGCGTTGATTATGATTAATTGCCAATAAATATTGCTGAATTTTCTGCAACTATCTAAATTGTTTCAATTTTTTGCATTATTTTTAGTGAATGTTTTAATACAAAATGGGATGATAAATATTGGAAAGGAAGAAGAAAAATTAGGAAAAAGTGTAGAATATATGAAAAGAAATAGGCTCAATCATTTTTTTGGAAACTGATATTTACATTTATATTTATATATATGAAAACACAAATCGTTTTTCTTCAAAAAATAAGCTTTTGAGTAGTATAAAGAAATGTAGAGTAATTGATTTATAAAGATTTGTTTTTATAAAACTATTGCGTAATATGCAATTAAATAGTAATTTCCTTGCCCTAAAAATTGCCAAATTGGATGAACATGCTATAAAAAATAAATGTTTTAATACTCTACTTTAAAATCAGGACCAGTGCAAGTATAACAGTATAATTCATTTGCATGTGATTAATAAAATATCGAAACTTAGATTTTGATTAACTTTAAGGGCCTTGTATAGCATCTTAATTCAAAGCAAAGTACAGAGAAGATTTCATTATATTATTTACTCAAAAGTATATACAGAAAACTTAAACAATATATCGAAAAATCTCAAATTATTGCTCAAATTTCGAATGTAAGCTTTGTCTTCCAATACATTTCATTGCCTGATATTAGAAGAATATCGATCTATATTTCCTCCACACATTTTAAACGTCTTTACTACAAAACAAATAATGTCAGAAATTAAGGTAATTTTCAATGACAAACGAACTTCACAATGCAACATAACAAAATTAACTCATTCCACGTTAGAATGATGTAAACACTTATCAACGCAAATCAAACACATTCAAAATTTGCATATACATTCTACATATATTCAATTAAAAGAGTGAGAAACATGTACGAAATGGTGAAAATTAGTTGTATCATTAATATCCCTGGCAAACTACTGGTAAAAGACCGGTACTTTGTTGACTTATAGTAAGAGTATTGACTCTTTTTTTTTTACGGGTTACCAGAAACACCACTTATATTTTAATTATCTCATAAACTGCATCAACTTTTCATGTTTCTGGAAGTTTAAACAGCTTATATTCGCTTAAAAGAGCTTTCTACTTCAGTAATAGTGACAAAAATCAATGCGTGTTTTCATAAAAACTTTTTAATTTGCGCGAAATCAATCAAAAGGAGACGGCTAATTTTAAAATAAAATTGCTGTTCGGGGCGGGATTTTCGCCAACGCTACTTCCTTCATATTTTTTGTCGAAGGTTGACACAATACCATGTATCATCGGAAAACGATAATAAAATAATGTTGTTCATCTGCTAAGCCTTGGAGATATTTGGGGTTATCTTAAAAAGGGAGAAAGATCAAAAAGAGTAATCCGAATACAGACTAAATGATAACCAGAAAGCAGTTACGAGCGAAGAAACTTCTTGGTTGATCTTTGAACCAAGCCTATTCTTTCGTACCAGTGAACATAAATAGTATCTGCAAGCATAGAGTTTAACAGCATCTAAACAAATATTTCTTAAGATTATCTGTTCCATGGTCAAACTATTCGTAGTTGTCTCAAAAAATGTACTTGTTTTCTATTTTAATGCTTTAGAAATAATGGGGATTTTCCTTTCGAATACATGAAGCGTTCGTGACTTTATTCAAATTTTGGACTCCAAGTATACAAAAAACAGTGCTTTAGTTTAGATACGTTTAAACAGTTTTACATGTTTTTTTTAAAAGAAAAAATAAATAAATTTGTTACGTAAGTTATGTTTTTTACATTGTTTTTATAATGTATTACTTCGTGAGATTTAAATTTTATAGGTTGCTACATTCAGTTATGCTTGTTATACGAAACGTTTAGTGTTATATTGAAATGAAATTCATTAATAATTTACCAAACCTTAAATAGCATAAATGTCTTAAAAGTATTATAGAAGGCCTTAAAAATTGTTTTTCGTGAAATAAAAAATCCTTTAAAAATTTCGAATGTTTATGTTCATAGATTTATAAAATTAACAAAGGAAAAATTGTCTTTTAAAACTTGGTATTGTTTGTTCAACTCAAGTGTTTAAATTATTACACATGAAAATGTAATATAAAAATTGTTTATACTTATATTTCTCTCTCTCTCTATATATATAATAATTTTTTTATTTATAGATTCTAAAACCATCATTAACTTTGTCTTAGTTTACACATTAAATTTCATTTTCTGGAAAAATAACCAAAGATCCTTACTACTTACTATAAGGTAAATCAGGCGAAGTTGCCACATTTAAGGATTTTCGATTAGTACATTGAAAATTGAAAGGACAGGACCATGAAAAAAATACACTTTATTTTTCAATATTTAATTGCTTATGTGTACAAGTTAATTCTCTTCTTAGTATGAAAATAACTAAGAAATTTAATTTTAGAGAAATTAATTTAATCGTGGCATATTCCCTCATACATCGGGGGAGATGCCACCAGTCCTAGAGTAAGATGCAACACCATAACAAATAAAAAAATAAAGCAGATATTAAAAAATTAAATATAAAATTACCATAACTATAGAAAAAAACCCAGAAAAATTAAATTGTTTCATGAGTAGCTTGCTAAAAATAATAACAGTACAAGTTAGAATGATAGCCTACACAATATTTCACTCAGTGCAAACGATTATCATTGCAATCTTCGAACAACCATTTGTTGCATTCGATGCACTGAATCCAGTCACACTTGGGACTTTTCCAGCATAAAAGTACCCTTTATACACAGCACAAAAATCGTCAGTATTATCGTCAAAACTGTCACCACTAGTATCTAGAGGAATTTCTTTGTTTGAGAATGACAAACTGATACGTCTCTTTCTTCTGTTTCTTTGAAGGCATCTTGTTATTTGTTTTAACCTCACCCGCCTTTTCTAGCTTTCTTCGGACCTTTTCCCGCATAGTTGCTCTCCTGTTTGATTCAGTTAAGACTTCTAAAATTAGTTTTTTTATGCCCGGTTAGTTTGCGTTTTCTGAAAAAGGGAATAGGGCTGTACTCACGTGTTTTATGTTGGTAGAGGTTACCGATGGTGACAGACCCCTTATCATTAATTGTGTTTAAATATTATTAATTATAATATCAATTATTAATTGTATTTATATTTTATACGATAGTTTACAGTGCTACAAAGTTTAAAAAAAACAAATTTTAAAGTTCATTTAATTTACTTCTGAATCATGTGGCGTTTCCCCCCCAATTATAGAGGAAAAATGCCACACACACTTATTTCCTTATTTGCTTCAGTGTTATGGCTACCTCTACATGTATCGGACATGTAACATAATGCATAACTCACTTATATTGCTAATATCTTATTTAAAATAACAAGTACGTTTGTGAACTTTAATTATAAAAGTAGTATTCACCAATTTAAATGCTCACGAGATCCAAAAATAACACCGATTAAAGACGATTAATTCAGATAAATTCACAAGCCACACTTATTGTCGGACCAAACTCATCACACCAGTGGCCCAGTATAGCTATCTAAAATCGACGCAAAAAAGTACTATTAACAAATTGGCATCTTCTCCCAACTGTCGTCTTTTCCCGAATTACCTTATGCTATTTGATTTGATAAATGTGTCGGCGTGTCAGGAGTTTGAGGACGGTAACGCTGAAGACCCGTTGTGTAGAAAGGTTTAATGCATGAGAGGGTCAAACGTCCACTTTTTCGTGTGGCATGGAAGTTAAGAGTTCAGGTGCTTTTTCGTCACTTGACCATTGTTCAAAATTGCGAAGTCCGTTGCCAATAGCCTTCGTGCATCTTTGCAGTGCGGGATTAATATAAATCTCAGTCACAGTCCATAAATATGACTGTATTACAATAAAAAATTCTATAAAAAGTAATAATTTTTTTTAAAGTCAATATCTTCTTCGTTAGAAAAACGTTCTTGCTCCATCTGTTGCAGCCAGTTGTAACTTCGGTAGAAATAATGCCGAATAAATTTAAAATTAAAAAAATGAATTTAATTAATGAATTAATATTTGAAAAAAACTTTATTAACATCAAGTGCTTTCCACTCCAAGTTAAAAAAATGTATTTGAACTTGAATGGATGAATATAAAGTATTTTATTAACGATTGAAAGTTTGAAGATGTATATATATAAATAAATATATATACTGGGCACTAATAGTAGGAATTGAAAAAGAACATTTTGAGAAGAACAAAACACTTCATTTCTAACCCGTTAGCTCGTTGAGGCAATCTGAGGTGAACTAAATTGGCTACCCAGAAGTAAGGAAAGAGTTATTGTGAAATACTGGGGTGTACCTGCGTTCGAGGATTGTTGATTGGTATCGACTTCTACTGACTCGAGAATCATTTCGAATTTAAAGGTTAGCCGCTTCACTTCACTTCCCCTTTAAGCTATCACTTTCAGAACCACAATGTTACCTTTTTGTTCTTTCTATTCCATTTCAAAAATGTCATGGAATGAGAAGAAATGTTATTCTTGTTGAAGAAAGCTTTGGCATCTCAGAATGTTGAATGGGAAAAGAAAACACAATCATTTCTATCTAAAATGAATTAAACACAATGCAATTTCTTAAAACGGTTGTCTGTAATTGTTTTGATTGAAATGAAAAAAAAACTATTTATATATTATATATAACCTCTGGATAAACTTTCAGCATTTGAAAAATATAAATCCTGTTGCCGGAATACATTGCATTTTCTTCTTTTTTTCGAATAAAAAGATATAAAAAAATAGTGATGAAGTGGAAAAGTCTAAGTTATACATTTTATTTTTGTTTATATTCATAACAAAACTTATGGAAATAACTTACGTGATTTGGAAAATACTGTATATTTAGAATTTTTCTTGATACCACTTTATGCAGCACAATTGTTCCATTGGAACGTCATTGGTTATTATTTTTTCTATTTAAAATATTTCAATTATTGAAACAATAAATAATATACTAGTAATTTTTATTGTAATATATACGGTATTAGTATTACTCGAATGTATATTCTTTCCTGGTGTACTTTTTCTTCTCTGATTACATAAAACGTAGCATAAAATTACGAACGAACGATTACATAACGAACATAAAATTTCGAAACGTAAATTTTATGTTCTGGCTATAGGCGACGTTTTTGGTTTGTTGCTGATCTTGAATACCCAAGTATGCGGGTTCGATCCCGGATCTAAGGTGGATTTTGATGATGCAGAAAATCGACAGTGTCCATTTCGTATGGCTATGTGGCATGTTAAAGATTCCTAGAATACCTGTTTGGTTTGGCTACTTTCCGCAAAATTAAAAAATAATCCTAGTATTATTTCGCATCGTTAGAGCTCAGGAGTCTCACTCTGGGAAAGAAACTGGGTGTTGAAATTACATTCGGTATTCCACCTATACGATGCTGCACTAATAAGAGATACCAGCTCTCGGGGAATGTACTAGGTGTACCTTTAAACTGTTTTATGTGTATCACGTGATCTTTAAGAAAACCTTTAACACTAATTCCTTGAGCAAACTTTTATTTTCAGCAAGAGGTATATAAAAATACATTCTTACTTTATAAACTACAAAATTTCCTTTTACTCAGCAGGAGTGCAACACGTTTTATTTCCGTTACTGTCTGATGACACATGGTAGTCCAATCACTGACTGAGTAAAGTAAGTATAGCATACCCGAAAGCTTCCACTTGAAGAGCTTATTTTTTGGGATTAATTTTATTTTGAAACACCGCGCGCTGAAAAAGCTTTTAAAAAAGCCTTATTAAAACATACACGAAGAACACTTAAATATGTGAAATTTTTTGTTTGTGATGTAATTTGTGTGTGTTGTGTTTATGTGGGTTTCAACTATAATAGATGCACATTTACTTCTTAAATTAGTTTAATAACTATCTTAATGCACACTACAACACATTATTATTTACAGATACATTTCTCATAGTTGCGCGGTATTTATATACAATCCTCCATTCAGTCACAGTTAACAAACTGGTTGCAGTTAAATATACCACATCTCCTCCCTCCTTAAAGAACAAGTCTCTCCGGAGGTCGCCTGATTCTCCCGGAACGCCTAGGAAATGGCTTGTCTGGAACTGGTGGACTCCTCGTCTCGGAGTCAGTCTCATTAGCTGAAGACTGTGATAGATCTGGAACCGCAACATCAGTTGATGGCACTCCTTGTACGGAAGATAAACCCAATTCCTTGTTCGGATCCTTAGAAATATCTTCCGCCGTTTCTGCGTGCTGAATATCAGAGTTGTTTTCTCGAACCTCTGCTAATGGAAATCTCTGGTGAATAATTGGGATGATGTTTTCTTGCACTTGATCACCCACTGGACGGATCTGATCAACATGTTGTCTCACCAAGGTTCCTTGAACATCAATGATGTAGTGGAGTACGCCACACATCCTGGTTTACAATAGTACCAAACTTCCATCTAGTATTAGCTGCTCTGTAAACTCTCACAGCCACTCGATCTCCAACATCAAATTTCCTATCTCGGAATTCGAAATGATCTCTTCGTAATTTATCCCGAATTTTTGTTTTCAATTCAGGTAAAAATAAATCTATATATCCTGGTTCTAATGTCTCTTTTTAGGAATAACATGGCTGGACTATATGTTGTAGTTACATTATGAGCTTTTCAGTATTTGCATTAAAAATGTACCTAATTTCTGTTGTATAGTACCTTCGTATTTATACATAGCTCTTAATGTTTTAAAGTAGCAACATAGCGTTCTGCTTGTCCATTACTAGAAGGTTTGAAAGGTGCACTAGTTTTGTCCTTAACTAAATTTCTTTGCATAAATCGCTGAAATTCATAGGATGTAAGCTGAGATCCATTATCGCTGACAAGTACCCTAGGTAATCCGAATCTTGCAAAGCTATCTCAAAGACATTCGATGGTTTTCTTGGTTGTGGTTGTCTTCATAGGATACACATCTAACCATTTGGAATGAGCGTCAACGATCAGAAAAAACGTGTGTTCAAAAATTGGTCCAGCAAAATCTACATGAATACGTTCCCAGGGCATACTGGGATATTCCCGGTAATGAACTTAAGCTTTTGTGGGATCAGCGTTATATCTAGCACAATCGACATAGTTTTTTACGGCTTCTTCAATATCTTTATCTATATTTTCCAATAGACAAACGATCTAGCTATAGCCTTCATTTTTACTATTCCTAAGTGTCCCACATGTAATTTCTCCAGAACATTCTTCTGAAATTTCCTTGGAATACAGACTCTTTGTCCGTACATAATACAACCATCCTCAATGGTAAACTGGGATTCCCTCCCTTCAAATCTTTACCTTCTATTAAGGCTTTTAAGAGTGGACCCAGCTCTATATCTTTACCCGTCTCCTGTCGTAACTCCTTAGAAGTAACAGGTAATGCTTCAATCTGTGACATCTGAAATATTGTGATGTCATCTTTAACCTCAAGCTCTTCCGACATTTTAGGTAACCGAGAAAGAAAATCTGCATTTCTGTGTTCAATCGTTTTACGGAATATTATATCAAACTCAAATGACTGCAAAATTAGCGCAAAAAATGTAAAATCCTGGTAGCTGCCAACACTGGTAAACCTCTTTTTGAACCAAAAATAGCTACCAAAGGTTTGTGATCCATTATCAAAGTGAATATTCTACCTTTCAAATATAGATAAAACTTATTTACTGCCCAAACTATTGAAAGAGCTTCTTTATCAATTTGGGAATATTTTTTCTCGGACCCAGATAAAGTTCTTGATGCGAACGCGATCGGACATTCAGAGCCATCTGGATATACGTGTGACAGAACACAACCAATACCAACTGGAGATGAATCACTAGCTAAAGTTAAGGGTAGGCTAGGATCATAATGCACCAAAACTTTAGGTGAACAAATTTATTTCATTTTGGAAAAACTTACTTTTATTTAAATTAAGCTTTAAGCCCGTGTTCTCTACATTTCTTAAAAAATTCCTCTAAAGCTTGTAAAATGCGAAATTTCATCGCTCCCTGTAATTCTAGCATCATCCATAAAGACTTTGACTCCATCCATACCCTGAAATAGTCCGTCACCATATATATATATATATATATATATATATTTTACAGACATATAATCCCTTGTGGGTATTTATAGTCATTAATTTCTGACTTTCGGGATGGACTTTCATTTGCAAATATGCATTCTTAAAATCTAATTTTGTAAATTATTCCCCCCCCCCCCATTTAAACTACCAAAAATTTCTTCCAATCTTGGTAAAGGATGCTGAGGGACAATTAAATTTGGATTCAGGGTAACCGAATAATCGGCACATAATCTTATAATACCATCCGTTTTAACAACAGGAACTACTGGGGTTGCCCATTTAGAGCTTTCGACTTTTTCTATGATACCCTCTCTTTCAAGTCGGTCAATTTCGTTTTCAACTCTACCTTTTAGAGCAAAGGGTACTTGTTCGAACCCTACAAAATATAGGTTTTACTCCAGGACTGAGTTTTAATTTAGCCTCATAATTGCTTATTTCTCCTAAATTTATCGTCGAAAATATCCTTATACTCTCTTAGAAGGTTATTTAAATTTTGTTCGGTTTTTGCTCTAATAGCTTTAATAGCCGGCCAATCTAAATGAATTTTATACAGCCATTCCCGACCCAGAATAGTATCTAAGTTTTCTTTCACAATGTATAAGTTCAAGTTTACTTTTTGATTTTTATATTGCACCCCTACAGTAACATATCCTAATGGTATTAATGAATCCCCTTTATATGTTTTAAAAACTATATTTGTAGGTTTAATTTGTTTATTTGAAATTTTCCTGAAATTTCTAATACTCATTACGCTAACCGCTCCGCCCGTATCCAATTCCAGAGAACAACTTTTGTTTTCAATCTTTAAATTTATCATAATTGGAGGTCGTTTCGGTTCTTCCTCGTGTAATAAACAATCCTGAATTTTTAATTCGTATAGTGGAATTCTATTTTTATCCTTAACTTCATCTAATAGAGTAACCCGTTTTTGTTTAACAGGTTTCGCATTTGCCTTTTTAGATGCGAAACATGCCTGCTTAATGTGTCCAATTTTCCCACAGAAATTACATTTCTTGAAATAAACCTACAATTCTCTTTTGCATGGTTGGTACCTGTGCATCGTGAGCAATATGTTTTTTTTTTTTTTGTAAAATTGGATTTTTTATCCGTGTGTTTTTTAAAAGTTTGCATTGAATTTATTCCTCGGCCCATAATATCATTTGCCCCTTTAAAAGCTTTTTCCATAGCCAGTGCTATATTTAGCGTTTTCTGGAGATTAATATTATCTTCCTCAAATAATCGATCTAAAATCATTTTATCCCTCAACCCGCTTACAAACACGTTGCGTAACATAATATTCAACATATTTTTATCATAATCACAATTCTTTGCTATGGCTCTAAGCTCGGCAATGTATGTACTAATACCTTCCCCTTTATTCTGTTTTCGGTTTAAAAATTTGTGACGAGAAGGTATAATCAAAGATTGGGGGGGTCAAATGTTTTTTAAGTGCATCTTTTAACTTATCTAACGTTTGGTCGGAAAGAATGTCAGGTGCCAGCAAATTTTTCAGTAACTGGTACAATTTTGCACTAAGAGACGAAACAAAAACCTTAGCTCGATTGGCTATTGGTACATTATGTACATCTGAGTAAGTTTCGAATCTTTCAATGAAACTATCGAAATTTTCATTTTCTTCATCAAATTTTTCAAATTGTACAGTTACTTTATGACTAGAAGAATGATCTCTAATTTGCAGCGCTCGAATCAGTTCTTGATTCTGCCTCAGCAATTCTGCAATTTACTGTTCCATGGTTCTTTCCGATTAAAGAGAAAAGAAATCTTTTTTTTTACCTTGAGCCGTCTTCAAGCAATGCCTTATCCAAAAGAAAATGAATTTTTTCTTCTTACTTCATCTCTAGGTGAGAACTTACGAATTCCGAGTTTTGCTTCTCACAAGAGAATTTCTTCTTCACAAAAAAAAAAATTCTTTCAAACCACGCGAATTAAACAAAAATCCCATCTTCGTCGCCAGCTGTCGTGTTTATGAGGGTTCAACATAATTAGATACACATTTACTTCTTAACTTAGTTTAATTACTATCTTGCTAGATAGTACAACCATTAATATTTACAGATTATTTTCAGAATCATTTCCCATAGTTCCGCGGTATTTATATCCAATCCTCCACACAGTCACCGTTAACATTCTTTAACTGGTTGCAGTCAAATATTCCATAATATCTTATAATTTTGTAGAGTGGTGGCGTGCCACTGGAAATTGCTCCGCGTGCCACATCTGGCACGCGTGCCATAGGTTGCCGACCCCTGCTCTAACCTATCGAACCAAAGAAAGCTACTAGATGGCGCTAAAAGGGCAGTGAGGTACCCTCGGTACCGTGGCGCTACATGATAGAGCAAGTTTCCGAAATGTGTGGGATTTTTATCCTCTATTTATGTGAAAAATACAGGGTTGCCTTGCGCTACACGAAAATTAAGGATTGCTTCAGAAAATTTCACGTTTCGTTATACATGTCCTATCTTACTATAGATTTTCACCCTTTTTGTAATTTTTTTCATAAATAAAAAAAAATTCAAATATAGGCGTATTTTATTTATTTTTATTGTTATTATCTCGAATCTAAAAAATCAAATAAATCCGAATTTATGAGGGATAGAGAGTTAATTTAAAGGATTTTTCTTATGGTATTGAAATAATCACAAGCAATAACGTATTTAACTAATTTGAGTAACTTAAAATGAATAAGTTCCTTAAAAAAATAGGTGACATAATTTTTAAATATTCACTATTTTAACTTGTTAAATTGCTAAAACACAGGGTTTTTTTTAAAATCAAAAGTTGAATTATAATTCAAAATTATTCAAAGCTTCCTTAATTGGTGACTATATCAACCACATCTAAATGCATTTTAAGATGTGTTGGAAATTAGGATTTTATCTCTTACTAGCTTACATAGTAGTAGGCTTCTATTTTGTTCAATAAAACTTTATATTTAATGTACATATCACACATTGTATTTCTTCTTTACACTTACCTTCATTGCATTTTGATACCATTGTGCTACAATATAGAGTTCTATACTTGAAAATAAACAAACTCCACTAAAAACTGCAGATGAAAAGTAGTTTGCTCCTTTTAAGTCAAAATCTGAAAAGAAGGATGATGTTATTGATCATTTTTAAAGAGCTTACTGACAGCTTGCTTACCTTTAAAAATAATGAATTTTTTTTAAATGAAATATTTGAAGAAGGAAAGAAAAAGCATTGGAAAAAGCGATTTTCAAAAGTGTGATGCAATTTTAGAGAAAAAAACTATGTATATTTTCATAATAAAGTTACTGTTGTTTAAAAATGCTTTTGTGTCTAATGTCAAAGAACTGAGCCCAAACTCAAAGCACATTTTCAAATACAGAAGGGAAAAAAAGGCCTTTAAGAAAATAAGTTTGTCTAGCTGTCAATTACTATATTTCATCCTTAAACTTTTGTAAAATTTTACATTTAACAAATAAAACTGAATATTATTTTTTTATTGCAGTGTTGTATGTGAGATAAAGTAGAGAACATATTTAATACAGCAAAAAAATCGATTTATTCAAGGAACGAGTAATACATTAAAGTATGCATTGCATTAAGTAAAGTATTAAGTCTGTAAAATAGTTTGAATCAGAATAGAACAAGTCCGTATTTATATATTTCTGCCCTAGACAAAATGAGTAATTTACGGCTCCTCCATCCACTTAACCCTTAGGCCGTTACGAGTACGCTGAGTGCATTTATCTCAACCTATCCCTCAACGTTACGGACGCGCTGCACACGTACATCTGGATTTTGCACTGTTTCAAACGCGTGTATCGCGTTCTAAATTAGTTGTTTCTTTTACTAGTAGATGACAGCACGAGACAGAATGATAGAGATTTGAATACAATATTTCCGGAGAATCAATACTTCCTTTTTAGTACTAATTATTTTGATTAACTAATTATTTATTGTATATTATTTATTATTTTGATCATTTAAGTAGGTTCAAATAACAACTATACTAAACTCTCAACAGCTTATTGGTTAAATGTTAATTTATGACAATCAATAAAATACTGGTTGTTTTATTTGTGAAGTAACGCGATGAAATCTTGAATTTAATTGTAATATTCAGGGATTGTAAGCATTTTGTGTTGGTTATTTTATTATTATTTTCTTTTACTTTTCCATTCTAATTGCTGCGCATCCAGGTCATGGTCTAGGTTGACCTTATGGGGAAAACGCTCATGTTATTTAATATATTAATGTGTTGGAACATTTTTCAATATGGAAATATGCACTGTGAATTAATTCTATTCTTGACAAAGATATGCTTAAATATTTTAGTTTAATTTAATGCACATGGCTATACAAATTAAATTCAAACGAAAAAGAATCTGCTTTATTTTTTTAGTTTAGAGGTATGCGCTTAATCACATTTCAAATTTATTTTTAGAAAATCATTTAATAACTTGAATTTTAGTATATAGTACGTATTGAAGGCACCATAAACGTTTAATAGGATTCCTAGCGTATTAAAATTAATGTTGTTGATAAAATCTTTAAGAAGACATGTAACTAAATGCGTAAATTGTGTAAATAATGTTGAGTCATTTTTATTGTAAATCTATTAATCACATCATAAGAACAAAAATTTTCTTAACGCGTTCAGGACCGGGCGATATTTTTCTGTTAAGCCTAATTCCATTTAAAAATTCATATAAAATCATTACTATGATAAAATACGCCAAGTTCTACCGGTGTGATCACGCGCCTCAGAACGAGGAAAATGCAATCTCACATATGATACCGTAGACCAGGAATGGTGAACCTTTTTGAGGCGAGGATCAAATTTTGTTCATATTTTTTTTAGTATCAGCTCATAGGTCACTAATGCCCATTTGTACCGGAGTTAAGTTTAAAAGTTTTTTACTAAGTATTTTAAAAATTAAACATCCTTAAAATTCAAATGGCTTAACGTGAAATAATGGAGGTGGTTTGAAGATTTAATTATTTCTATTGAGGTTAAAACAGGTCTGGTGCAATTGGCAATAAGTGTTTGAATGAACAAGGAGTAACGAAAATTTTATCAATCTTATTTTGCGTTGGTTTGTTATTTTATTATATATATATTATTGTGTGCCAACATATGTTAGCCGAGCCACAAAAATGATCTTTGAGGGCCACATGCGACCCGCGGGCCGCGAGTTTGACGCAGACCCTAAAGTGATCACGTATATGTGATCAATGCCCTGAACGAGTTAATTCGTGTTCTTTTTGCATTTTTAATATGTAAATTGTAGAAAAGAATGTTTAATGCAAAAACTTATTTAAATACTAAAACTTATAACTCACGTTGGTTCTCCAGAAATGTAAGTATAGTATATACGCCCAATGAGATTCCAGAAGCAACACTCGCGATCATGCCTAAGATTTTGAGTTGCTCTAAGGTTTTGTCATCGTGGTATTTCTCAAGCTTCCGTAGTAAATGCATAGAAAATATCGAGACTGAGCCGCAAGACATACAAGCTAGAAATAAAAAGAAGTTCTGATAATTGGCTTAAAAAATTGAAATAGTTTTCTTAACTTATGGTATTAATTGCATCAAAACCTAAT
This sequence comes from Trichonephila clavata, assembly GCA_019973975.1. NCBI lineage: Eukaryota > Metazoa > Arthropoda > Arachnida > Araneae > Nephilidae > Trichonephila > Trichonephila clavata. The sequence goes on along the minus strand of BMAO01037496.1, from coordinate 32,699 downwards.
TCATATTAAACACAGTAATAAATTATTTTTTAAAACAAATGAATATACAAGAAATTCAAAAGGACATAATTTGTATAAACTTAACTTTTCATATGTGTCTATATTATTACGAATTTTGTATAAAATAGTGTAAATAATTTATATTTGGATGTGTAATGTTTTTATATTATTCTATGTTATATTTATTTTATGTTAAAATTGTAATATTCGCAAGAAACGCCGTCCCTTATGTTATAATGGCGATTCAATGGAAACATAGCGAAATGTTGGCGGTAGAGCCAAGTTGGCATCATTTTTGATGACCACGTTGGCAACTTTGACGAGCATTTTGGCGGCTTGACGATTATATTGGCAAGTTCAGGACCTTCTGAATTCTTCTGGAAATTTGTGTAGAAATCCACTAATTTTAAGACCTATGACGCAAGCAGATCTTTCTCGAAAGATCCCTGAGGCCTATAAATACAGAGATGCCCGTCGGAACTGAGTTAGTACTGTTTTGACTAGCGATTAGTAGGCTTGCTTTGACCGTGATTACAGATTAACTCTTCTATTGAATAGGAGAGCGGTGTTTGTGAATAATCTCTTACGTGCGTGTATTTTAGACATTGATAATTGTGTCTGAGGGCTGTTGAAGGTGTGAAAACCTTCTGAGATTTTTTCTGCCAATATTGTTGCTAAATCCTGTATTTCAAGGATTGGATATTCGACATTACATTATCATCGCTGTTAAAGAACTGTCTTGTTCTTTGCGACGGATTTGCATAAAATCCCCGAACCCCGATCAACGTAACAATATGTATGAAGGAGAAAAGCGACTCACTCACTGATCTTAATATCTCCGTAAATATTAAACCTACAGACTTGAAATTTGGTAGGCATGTTTCTTTCACGGATTAGAGTTTCGCTAAGAACGGTTTTGCGAAAATAGATCCTCAAAGGGGGTTGCGTGGGGTTAAGGTGCGTGAAAGATAAAAATTCCTGTTTTTGATCTGTTAGATTCACGTACTTGAAATTTGGTTAGCAATATTCTTTTGTTAAATAATCCGAAAAGAACATATTTTACATAAATCGATTCTTAGGGGGGGGGGAGTGGGGAGTTACTGGAGCGTATAGTTGAAAAATATTCACGTTTTTGAGCTACTAGTCCTACAATAATGAAATTAGGTATGCATGTTCCTTTTGTTGAATTGAAATCCACTAAGAATGGGTCTACGGAAATCGCATCTTTTAGGAGATACGGGACTTATTGATAAAATAATTTCCGTTTTTGGACGATCAGATTAAGACTTAAAATTTGGGAAGTATGTTTGCTTTGTTGAGTAGAGATTCACTAAATGTAGGTTTTACGGAAATCCACTTTGGGGGAAGGGCTTGCAGAAGCGTAAAAGATAATTCTGCTTCAATATTAAAAATTCAAGTATTGTCCTTTTTAAAGCAAAAGGTCAGAGTTATAAGAATATTTTTCAGTGGAATCGAACGCCTAATGCTAAAACTTCGACATCAATAATTTATGTATGTATGTATATACAGGGTGGTCCCAAATTCATGGTACAAACTTTAAGGTTAGGTACAGGACATTGAAACAATCATTTATTGTATAGGAATGTGTGGGCTTGAGACATGGTGAGGCCCAAACACAAAAAATAAGAGACGAAAGGAAAGACAAAGTGCTTATTGAAAGCGTCGTTGACAAGCATAATGCTTACAATAACTGTTCAGCACATGAGCTATGAAGTCTAGTTGCAGCGCACATTGCTTTACCATCCACTGGCAGTCGGAGAAGATAGTCTACCAGATTCAAAGCATGTACTCAATAAAATGGAAGAGGCATAAGCAATTTTCGTTTAACACTCTACAAACGATCGGATGACTCATACTTACGTGATTAGCAACATATCTTGTACCTGACCACAACGTTCAATGTACTTTCTTCAGGCTTGAACTACGTGCCAGATATGATGCTGTTCGTCAACCAGCATCATGTCTGGTGATGTGAAAAGAAATTTTTTCATGAATTTGTCGATGGTAACCGCTGAAAATTTCTGTGATCCGGCATTCGTCTATCAGGAAACTGCACATGATACATTCGTAGCGCAGCACTGCAGTTACCATTTGCAGGGCTGTACATGGAACGCATGTCTGCATTTTAGGCATAGGGAAGTCTCCCATCGTAGACGTCAGCACAACTGCGCATGGCGCACTGCCCTAGTGAGATACATCCTGTTGAACGGCGATTAGACATCTACTGCCCCCTACTGGCAACGCAACCAGCTGATAACTCCATTTCTCTATTCTTTTATTTCCCTTGTTTGCCCTCACCACGTCACTTTCGCTCATACATTCCTATACAATAAATGATTGTTACAATGTCCTGTATCTACCCTTAAAGTTTGTACCATGAATTCGGTACCACCCTATACACAGTTGGACCTCTATTTAATGAATTCATCCGAACTGAACATTTTATTCTTTAATTAGGGGTTGTTAATAATATCGAAGTAAAAAAAATATATAAATTTTTTGGCACTTACCTTTTTTAAATTTTATAAGTAACTACACAAAAATATACATAGTTAGAAATTACACACTTTTTATTTTCAGTAGCTAAAAATACCATTAGCGAATTATTATGCACCAGTTTGTTGGAAATTTTAAATTACTGACTAACAAATGTTTGACAGACTTACGTAGACAGACTTTACGTCCAAAACTTCGGGGACTGTGGCCACTGATGACGACAAAAGCAGATACCTAAAATTAAATTACTTGAAACGGATTCTCCCAGCCCTTCCCTACCTGGCCAGGTTGGTTTAGTTGATGCTATGTTAACGAATTTCACGCGCACCTGTTATTTTCCGAAGCTAGATAGCTTTGCTCCAGTATGTAAGAAAGATGGATTTTCTTGAACAACGTTGAACATTAAATTCTGTCAAAGGTTAGGTAAAACACCAATGGAGACTTTGGAAATGCTAAGTAAGGGATCTACCATGGCGAAATCCAAGGTTTATGAATGGCATCAGCGTTTTAAAGAGAACCGAGAATCCATCGAATACAATGAATGCATTGGATGACCTTCGACTTCATGGTACGTGGAAAATGTTGCGTTGGTGTTTGAATGTGTTCGAAAAGATCGTCGCCAAACACCTGAACAAATTGCTGATGCTACACACTTTTCGAAGATGTCTTTTAAGGGAATCAATTCGTCGTAAGCAGCCTCAGTTCTGGTAGAGGGACGAAGGTCACTCTTCTGCATGACAACGCACCAGCACATCGATCTTAAATGGTAAAATAGTTCCTCATTAAAACTCGCACTAACGTGCCTCTACGTCCCCCCTATTCACAATACATAGCTCCGTGCGACTTTTTCCTGTTCCCAGTGGCGGCGCAACGCGTGGGCTGTGTGGGCCACTGCCCACGGCCTCGTGGTGCATAGGGCCTCGCACCTCAAAGACGAAATAAATTACGAAAATTAAGGAAATCCAAAAGTGCACGCCACAGGGTTTTTTTTATAAAAAAATAAATTAGAAAATTCTCAACTCTCTCTGTTTTTTGCCATAAGATGTCGAGAAGTTGATATATCGACTTTTTAAAAAAAAGATATTCTATTTGTTGGTACATGAAAGCATATGAATAAATAATTCGGGAAAATATCGTTTTCCATTTTTCTTCCATTAAAAATTTCTCAACTTTGTCGTTTCCGCTCATTCGTTCATATTTAGTCTGGCAACATTAGCTGGAGTTAAGCTGCTATCGCGTAGAGTCCCCGGTTAGAGACGGGGCATAGCTCGGGATTATCATCATTAGAAAGCCAATTAAAGTATCGCATGCAGAAGCAGTCTCACTTCATGTTTCGATACCAGATTATAAATTTTAAAAGTATCTGATGTGAGAATAAATAATAATCGTACTGGGCATTTTTCTTAATTTATTTATCATGTCAGGCTTAGGCACTAAGAGAGATAGAGTTAAAGGAATAAATGGAATCTGGTGCAGCAAAAAATAAAATAAAGGAGGAAAGAGGGATATCCAATCAGGTTTAAAGTTCAGGTATGATGAAATTTCTCGGTCAGACTGAATCTGGCAGTACAGAATCAAAGCAATCCGTTCCTTTGACTTTTCGACGACATTTATCCGTATCCGAATCTCCGTTGAATTTGGAAGTTACTCAAGATACACCGATTATTAATACTGAACGACGAAAATAGAAATAGGATCAAAAGCTTGCCAATCATAATCTGACGCTGAGATTTATGTGTTCACGTTGGGTAACATAAGTCAAATCAAGAAGAGATTCAGATTTGTTCTTCGTTTGTGAACTCCAGATGCCAGTGACGTAGTGAAACAAGCATTTTCCAGTTTTGATCCAGGATTGTATTCGTTTCCCCTGACAGAGGCTCAACGGTCATAATATAGTTCTAAGCTGCCCCAAACACAGTAGTTAAATAACAGTGGTGAATATTATCCGAAAGATGATGATCATAGACATTTTTCCAATTTTCATTTCTTAAGAAAACTAAATAATGGTGAAACTCAACGTCGTGGCTGGTTGGTTTATTCAATTACAACTATCCGCTTTATTACAATTTGATGAGGTCGTTGAATGCATAGAAAACTTAAAAAACTAAGCAAAACAATCCGACACACTCAGTGATTCCGTTTTAAATAAAATGTTCCGTTTTGGGATTTATCGTATCATTAAGTGTATATGATTATTAACTCGTGTCAACGCCAAAAGCAAATAATGGCAATCTGTACAAGCCCACTTATGCATTACTCTTGAGCATTTGCGTACATTTTGGAGCTGGATCAAAGAGTATCGACAAACTGGATTCGGAAAACGCTTGTCTGACTCTCGTAAATTTATTGCGAAAAGCAGTTATGATTTGCCAAAAGATTTTAAAAATAAGAGGGTAACCAAAAAGAAAAGAATGTTTGATTATGAAGGCGGCGAGCAACCAATACAGTCTGTCAAAAGCCGGTATGAAACATGATTGATTCTGTGATAAGCAATATGGATTCAAGAATTATGCCTTTAAATCAGCAATTGAAATTTTGGTTTTCTCTATGACTTAAACAAGGTAAAAATTTTTCCAAAAGAGCAAATACTGGAAAACTGTCAAGATCTACATACAATCCTGCAAGTATATGAGAGCAGTGGCTTCTAATCTTACGAATTATATGAAGAATTACAAAATATGATTCCAAATTTACCCAACATCATTACAGATGTGAAACATCTGCTCCAATATGTCATAGAGAACGATTTAAAAGAAATTTTTCCCAAATATTTACATTGTCTTTCGAATTTTTTTAACAATACCTGTAAGTACCGCTTCCTGCTGAGAGGAGCTTTTCAAAATAAAAACTGATAAAAAAAATTATGGAAGAAATACAAAGAGTCAGGAAAAACTTTCAGCTTTGGCAGTTTTATCTATTGAAGCAGATATAGCATCTAAGATAAATTACGAACCAATCATTAAGGATTTCAGCAAAACTCAAAATAGAAAATTTCTATTTATTTAATTTTTTTTTCATTATTGTTTAATGTGCAAAGGAAATATAAGTAAAAAGTTTGGCTTTTTTTTATTTATGAATTAAAATTGGTTTTTTTTTATTATTTTATAAACCCTCTTCTTACACCACCAGAGGACCTCGCAAAATTTATCTTGCCCACATTAAGTTCAGGTCTCGCGCCGCCACTGCCTGGTCCCATCAATGACAAAAACATTGACATCGTTTTGTGTCATCAGATGAAGTAAAAATGGAATCGCAGGAGGTCTTACGGGAGATTGCGAAAAATGGCTTCTAGCTGTGTTTCCAGAAGTTATACGAAAACTAGCAGAAGTGTATCGTCACTCAGGGGGACTATTTTGAAGGTGATGTGCTTCGGTGATGAACTATTCAGGGTAAGGTTTTCTTCACCTTGTCCCTAAACTTTTGGATAATACTACGTACATCTTAACTCTTTTTAAAACGAAGTAGAAATTTTTTTTGCATTATGCTTTTCGGCAAGTTAAAGAACTTTTTCTTTAAGCAGAGGTCCGCTAATGGCTTTTTCTTTAGCACTAACGATGTTGTCCCATAAGTCAGATTCAAGAATAGAAAGAGTGGTGGCTTTTAATGACTTTCACATAATTTTGATGATTTTTCACCACATTCTGCAGTTGTCTTTTCAATTTTCACCCACTGTTTAATAATTGTACGTAATGTCGACGTTGAAAATTTTAGACGTTCTGCTAAAGCATTTTGTGGTAAAATGTTATTGTCATATTCGTGTAATATTCTAAGCTTTTTACTCAATAAAAAAACGTTTTTGTTTCTTACTATCTGCCCTGCATCACAAATTTTCAAAAAAAACACTTGCTACAAAACCGTACACATAATAATTCACCCTTCTCTCAAGAAAAAAAGAAAATGGTAAAACTCTATAAAAAAATATCTTTTCTGTTGTGGAGTGGGATGAGATAAGAAAAAAAAATTCCTGTCCTATTCAAAACTGACACCATAGGTTACACCTATGACTCATCTGCACCTGTAAAGTCTAATAAAGGGCTCTGTGCCCTTTCCTTTCAAAACTTACTGCTTACGAAAAAAAGTCTTTTTCTATTCCGGAAAAAAAGGGTATGGCATTTGAAAAGAAATCCAATTTTTTCTAATCCGAACAAATAAAACAATTTTCCCCTGCTGTTGAAATAGTTCATTTATTCAGGGTTTATTATTTATTAAGTGAGGTACTTTTGCCTTTATTTTAACCGGGGAAAAAGAAAAACTCGTTAAATCGTAAAATTCATTAAATAGGGATTCCTAAAATTGGGGTTCGACTATATATAAGTAAAGATAACTAAATTAGACCTAAGGAATTAAATTCCCTATACACTTAACTTTTATTTTCCGTTACATCTTCAAGTCTTAAATTAAGCACCCCATTATTTCGCAGAACAGATGTCCCCAAACATAACACTTCAAATCCTATATTATTTTTCATAGCCTCATATGTCATGCTTATCTTTCAGATATAACTCTGCCCTAAGAAGGGCACTTAAGACATCTGGACATAAGTGGTAGGCCACTTAGACTTCACTTGCGTGTCCGTTTTCTCTCAGCGACAGACGCAGAGATTGCTAGCTGAATAAAACCATTTTTAAAAAAAAGGCTTGGTGTTGACTTGAAACACAATATATATATATATATATATATATATATATATATATATAATAAACAATGATGATATGGCAATAAAATTATTGCCATGACAGAAAGAATCTGCTGAAAAATTGACAGGTCTTCTAAGCTTCAGCCTATTAAATCTTACTTCTTTGTTTATTGCAGGATATTTTGATACTAAAAAGTTGTCCTCTGTAGCCTAGTGGTGATGGTCACGAGTTTGTGGATGAAGTATCATGAGTTCGGTCCTTAGTGCCACTGAAGACCCACCTGATGCACGTTAAACCTGTCGTGGCTCAAAGTCTTCCCTTTGACGTAGTGTGGTACTTTATAGAAAAGGGTTCCAGGTCAGGTATCGTCCTCATCACTTGATCGTGGATCAAGATTATGAGGTCTGGCACCAATAGCCCTCGTGTTGCTTTATAGTGCAAGGTGAATACTCACTTGACACCAAAAAGTAACAGAAAAAAATGTAATTTTTTTTATTATGTGTTATTTTTATTTTGTCTTATTTTAATTCTCAATTCTTTACTGAGCTTTAGGAAAAGCAATTATTTGTAAAATCTAACGCTGACATGATGATATGGCCGTGGTAACCTAGAGGTTATGGTTGCGAACTCGTGGCCAGAGTGCCATGAATGCGAATCCTAGTGCCTCTGAACAGGGTATTTATTCTTCGTGGGGGTAACTCCGTGTACAGGGGATGATGTACGTTAAATCTGTCGTATCTCAAAGGCCTTCCATTGGTGAGGTGTGGAAGTTTGGAAAGGGTGTGCTAGCATGGTGTCATCCTAGTCACTTGACCATGGTTCGAAATTAGGAGGTCAGTCACAAAAAGCCCTCATGCAGCTTTTCAATGTTACATTTATTTTTTAATTGCCATTCCCGAGATTATCTCGGGCATAGCACAAGTGCCTAAAAAGTACGTATGATCTTTTAAGTTATCTTTTAAGTATAAAATATTCTTTCAATACTTTTCAGTAATACTCGGTTTATACGGGACATATTATTATGTGAGCAATAGTAAAATTGACGTCACGTATTAAAGCAACACAAAGTCTACTGATGACGGACTTCCTAATTTTGACCCTCGGTCAAGTAACGAGGATGACATCTGAGCTGGCACCCCCTTCCCCTAGCTACCTTACCACACCGCACTACGGAAGGGCATTAATCTCGAAAGATTTAACGTACATCGGCCTCCTCTACAGGGTGGGTCTTCAGCTGTAATAGGCTCGAACTCACGACACCCCAGCCATGATTTTAACCACTAGGCTAATGCAGGCAAATGGTCAAACTGGATCAGTATACTTGAAGTTTTACAATATTATAATTTTTTTCAATTGAAAATCATATATGTTATGAAAATAAATTCTGCTTAATTTATCTCAAAAACCTAATTCTAATTTATATATTTTTATTTTCCCAAGTAGTTTACTTTTAAAATATCAGTAACATGCTTTATCTTTTACTTTTAATCCCCCCCCCCGCATATATGTTTTATAATTTATACGTAATAGTAATTCATTAAAAAATTAACGAGATATTATTAATTTATGCAAATAATTGCCAAAATTTGAAGGACTTTTAGAATATGGGAAACCTTTAGGGGCTTCAGCCTAGTGAACTGAACGAAAAATATTTTTTTGTTGTAGAACAAGTCCTAACGGGTGCTATTCATGTCTTCTTGGGAATAGTTCTTAATTGTTACATGATTATAAAATGACTTTCTGTGTATGAACCTTAATTTATGTTAATATGAGCTCCTATTTAAGGTCAAGTAAAGAGAGAGGGGAATCGATCATCGTCAGTCTGATACTGAAGTTAGTGTTATGATAACTGAAGCTATCGGAGATTCAGTAAGAAGATCCGATTTCCCAACGGAGAGAGATCATCAATGCTGCGGAATCAATTGTCAAAGATAGATGTTATAATTAATTATTATATAAAGTGAATAATTAAGCCTCTTCACTTATATAATCCTTGGATTGTAATTTGAAAGTCAAATAAAGTTATTGATTTTAATAAATGTTTTTTTTATTCTGGGCATCCAAATTCACCAGCGCGATTATAGAAATTCTTTCCCGGGGAATGTAAGATATCCGTGTTATTCGTACTTCCGGGGCTATTTTTGACTTCACTGTGGATTCCAAAATCGGATATAAATTTTAACTGACAGTACAGAGAGTGATAATTTGCGTTCGTTCACTCCAAACTTCCTGGATGGAGGAATTTTCGTTATCCCAGCAGAGAGGTAAGAGTGTAATAAGGGAAAGAGTAACGCTCACGATGGTTTAGTGAGACTTTTTCTAGCTTGAAGTGGGAAAGAGTAAATCCGTGAAACAATTTTTGTCCTGATCAGTTCCTGTCTGTGTATAGAATATCGCTTCGTGAATTAAAAAAATTTAGTTTTTTAGGGAGTCGCATTTCGTAGCCTATCAGCATGACCAAATCTAATCAAAGTTCTGAGGTCTTGATTTATGTAGAGAACGTAAGTACTTATACTTAAATAAAATAATAATTTTAATTTTTATACATTTTTTTGAATAGTTGTGTTTATTATGAGTTATTTAATTGAATAAGCAATTTGAAGAAAGGAATGAACTTCAAATTGTTTGAGGGAGAATATTTTTAATTAATCTTTCTCATGTGAGCTTCTTACATTAATATTTATTTATATTTATGTAACAATAATGTAGCAATTTCATAAACACGAAATCGGTTATACAAATAAAATATCTTAAATACAATAATTAATATTTTTAAAGTACGTAATCGTTACGTCAGCAGCAAATAAATTTTCAAGTATTTATTAATATTTTTTCTGACTAGCAACATTAGAGAAATAATTGATTCGGTTTCGGCTGATTAATTTTCAAACGCATGCCAGTCGGTAAAGAAAAACTAATTTTAATAATTATTTTTTAATTAATTTTTTCGAGATTTTTTAATTTACTGAATCTTTAATTCTAACATTTTTCCATGTCGTTACAAATTCTTGCTTTTAGTGAAAAAAGTAATAAATTTCATTAAAAAAAAATTACAACTTTTAATGTGGGGGAAGATTTTTTTTTTGTGAATATGATAAAGTTGAAAATAAAAAAAATCTAGGCTGTAACAACAAATACAAAATAAAGATAGTGCGGCATCTTTTTTTAAACAAAGTAAATTTTCTGTATTCAAATTTATAATAATTTCTTTCTTCAGAAAACTTCTTTCTGGAAATTTCTTTACTATTACTAAATTTAAAAATTACACTAGGCAACACCAAAAATGTTTCGGGCTCAAAGATGGTTTATTATGAAGTATTTTGGCCCGCTAAACACGAAAATCACCTTAAAGACTTCAGATTAACTCTTGTTTTCATGAATCGGAACTCCTTCCTCCTCATAAATAGCTGTATTTTCACTCATCTTTACTTTCTGTGTATAATCTTTGTGATATTCATTTAAGCGGATAGATGGAAGAACTTCCCTCAGGATATTATTTTTTTTTATCTTCTACGAAAGGCATGTAACACAGCACCACCTTTGCAGGTGTGTTTTGAGTGTAACCTAGAGCATCATTAGAACAAAGAAAACGATAGTGCATGATTCAAGTAAAGATTCTCCACAGACAACAACAAGCAGAATTGAATGACCTCGTAAAAGATCTTGACTTGCCAAAACAGACGGCAGAGCTGCTGTCATCCAGACTGCAGCAATAGAATCTACTCTTACCAAGCGTCAAGTTTACAGAGTACCGAACTCGTGAAAAGAATCTTCTTCATTTCTTTGAGGAGACAGAGCATGTGGTTACACGCATTGATATCAGCGGCTTGATGAATTTCATAAATATCAGTTATGTTCCATGTTGGGTTGAAGCGAGCGAACTATTTTTTCTGGCGTAAGGATATCTGTGTGATGCGCCCACGCGTTCTTTTTCCCGCTTAATCCAACGCACTTCTTCTACGGGGACCACACGATCTACACGCTGTGTGCTATGAACATTATTTATGCTGTGTGCAGAATTCTTAATAGTTTTATTTAATTGTCCATAATAAAGTGTGCTGTCCAGAAGAGGTCTGAAGAATTATTTTTACAAAAAGAACAACAAATTGGTAGCAGAGCGTGGTTGGTGAACTGTGAATAGTCTTAGTGAACTGTGTGAACTTTTTGCCAAAAATGGATAAGATAACTGTCCCCAATTTAAATGGGACGAACTATTTTATATGGGCTCTTAAGATGAAGGCTGCTTTGAGCCTGAAGAGATTGGATAATATGGTTACCAACGAAAATCCCGAAGACCTTAGCCGTAAGGAGGATTCCGATTGGGAACAAAGAAATGCTGACGCCGTCTCGTATATAAAGCTATCCCTTGCCGACGAACAGGCGCTACAGTTTGCGGAAGAGGACAACGCCAAAGTGCTGTGGGAAAAAATTAGAGGGACTTTGATCGGACTTACGGAGGACCGCAAAATCGACGCGGGCAATGAACTCAAAAACCTGATCATGAACAAAGGAGAAAACGCGGTGGATTACATTGCAAGAGCGAGGGGCATCTCGACTAAGTGTCAGACTTAGAAGTCTCGGAGAGGGAATTGGTGTATTATACAGTTCGAGGACTGACAGAAAAATTCACACGCCTCAGGGAAATTTTGAAGACCCAACGAGAGAAATCTTTAGATGAAATCCTCCAAATTCTAAGGGAAGAAGAAGCATCCGTCAACTTACCATCTAAAAATCGCATGGAAGGAATAAATGCTGGAGCATTTTATTCTAGAAAGAAAAATGAAAGACAAACGAGGCTTTGCTATATATGCCGAAGGCAAAATCACATTGCAAAGGATTGTTTTTACAAAAATAAAAACATGCCAAACAGAACGACCCAAAGAAATAATCCATCAAGAAATCCAGGTACTTCTTCAAATTCAGTTTTCACAGCTTCAAACCGCGAAGAAAACGTCTGTGATAACACTTGGATCCTGGACAGTGGAGCATCCTGTCATATGGCCAAAGACCCTGCATGGTTTCAGCAAATAAGTCCAGAAATTATGGAGATTTACTTGGCAGATAAAGGTTCCAAAATTGTAAGTCAAGGAACAGGTAACGTTTCAGCTAAAACTGTGAGTACAAAGCATTGTAATTCTATTAATTTGACAATTACTAATGTCAGTTATGTTCCTCAATTAAGATGTAATTTACTGTCTGTAACATGTTTAATGGATAAAGGTTGTAAGATTAAATCAGATAATAATTGTGTATTGATATATGATAAAAATAATAAGTTAATAACAAAAGCATTTAAAAATAATGGTAGATTAGAAATAAAATTAGAACCTGTGTATAATTCTGAGTGTTATTTTTCTGACCAATCTACTAATAATTATGAAATTTGGCATAACAGGTTATGTCATTTAAATTGTAAATATATGCTTAAAATGAAAGATTATATTGATATTGATAATGTAAATAATTTCAGATGTGAAACTTGTGATATAAGTAAGGTAACCAGAAAAACTCATCGTAGTATTGAAATAAATCAGAGTTCACAAATTCTTGAGTTGCTCCATGCCGACCTGTGTGGTCCAATTAATATCGAATCATATGGTGGTGCAAAATATTTTATGGTAATTGTAGATGATTTTTCTGGCATGTACTTTACTTATTTCTTAAAAAATAAAAATGAAGTGTTTGATATATTTTTCTCAATTTAAAGCTAAATATGAAAATTTAACTGATAAAAGGATTAAAAGGATGAGAACTGATAATGGGTTAGAATTTGTAAATGAGCAACTAGATACTTTCCTTGCTAATTCAGGAATATTTCATGAAAAAACTATTCCATACAACAGTGAAAGTAATGGTAAAGCAGAAAGAGCGAACCGTGTTCTTTTAGAAAGAGCTAGATCTTTACTATATGAAAGTAAGCTTCCTTTAAAATTTTGGGCAGAAGCTATTAATTGTAGTACTCAGGTATCTAATGTAACACCACGAAAAGGGAAATAAAAAATTCCATTAGAAATTTGGACAGGTAATAAACCAAAATTAAATTATCTCAAAAAATTTGGCTGTGTGACCTATTTTCACGTTCCGAAAGTATTGAGAAATAAATTTGAAGTTCCAGGAAGACGTGGAATTATGCTAGGATATGCTAGAGAAAGGAGGGGATATCGAATTTATGATATTAAAAATCAAAAAGTAATTGAAGAGAGATCAGTTAAATTCAATGAATCTTTAAAGGGTAGTAGTTATTTAGGTGAAATTGAAAATGAAACATGGGATATTGACTCGTTTTTTGAAATCTCTCCCAAAATAAACGAAATTAATCAAAATTCAGAAAATAGAGTATTGTCTAATTTTGAAATAAATAATGAGCCTGTGGCAATTGAGAATGATAACTCAATTCCCCTTCAGACTACATCGCATCAGACAGGCAGAATCCAACTCCCAGTACTTGAGTTAAATGATGTACAAAATCAAATCCCTGTTAGAAGATCGGAAAGACTAAAATCTAAGCAGATGTCAGTTCATTTAACGGATAATGTACCGAACTCTTATTTTGAGGCGAAAAATAGTGCTAATTGGGAAAATTGGAAATTAGCAATGGAGAATGAATTAGATTCGTTAGATAAACATAAAGTATGGGAAGTAGTACAAAAACCTGCAAAATCAAAATTGATAAAAACTAAGTGGGTGTATAGTTTAAAACAAAATGATGCTGGGAAAATTTTTAAATACAAAGCAAGGCTTGTAGCAGCTGGTTTTAATCAAATTAAAAATATAGATTATTCAGAGTCGTCACCAGTTGTAAATATTGAATCTTTTCGATTGTTAATTGCACTTGCAGCTAAATTAAAATTAAATGTTAATTTCTTTGATGTAAAAACTGCTTACTTATATAGTGATTTAGAAGAGACTGTGTATGTGTTACCTCCACCTGGTTATGAGAAATTAATTGGAGATGACAAAGTTTGTAAATTGAAAAAGAGTATTTATGGTTTGCCACAGTCAGGTAGAAACTGGTATATGAAATTAAGGTGTGAATTAGAAAAATTTGGTTTAAAACAATTAGCTTCTGATAATTGTGTATTTATTAAAACTGATAATCAAATTGTTCTTATATTATGTATGTATGTAGATGATTTAGCTATTTTTTGTAACAATGATAAAATGTATGAAGATATTGTAAATAAGATTAAAAATGTATTTGAAGTGGTTGAAAACAAAACTGATAAGTTTTTAGGTATGGAAATTGAAAAACATGAAAATGGTATTTATTTATCTCAGTGTGAATATATTAATTCATTATTGATTAAATATAATTTAGAAAATTGTAAAAGTGTTAAGACTCCAATTGTGAAAGGCGAAGATAAAAGTTTTTCTTCTACAAATGAATTTATTGACATTACTATGTATCAGGAATTAATTGGTGAACTTTTGTATTTAGCTAATAGAACTCGCCCTGATATTTCATTTGTAACATCTTATTTATCACAATTTAATCATAAACCAGAGAAAAGACATTATAATTTGGCTAAAAGAGTATTAAGATATTTGATGGGTACAAAAGAGAAAAAATTGTTTTATGAAAAAGAATTTGGTATTTTAAATGCTAGTTCAGATGCAAGCTGGGGAAATGCAGAAAATGGAAAATCATTTTCAGGTGGTGTAATCTTACTTGGTAATTCATTAATTTTATGGAAATGTCGTAAACAGAAAAGTGTTAGTCTATCAACATGTGAAGCAGAGTTATTTTCTATTTCTGAAATTTGTAAAGATATAATTTGGACTGTAAATTTGTTAACTGAATTAAAATGTAAACAATTTATAAATAATGCTGTAACTTTAAATTCAGATAGTCAAGCAGCAATTCAGTGGATTAAGGGTACCCGTTCTTCAAATAAATCAAGGCATATGAATTTACGTTTTCATTTTGTGAAAGATTTAATTGAAGATTCTGCAATAAAATTGGAATACATTCAAACTGATGTTTTAATTGCAGATTTTCTTACTAAAGCCACGAATGTACAAAAGTTACAATATTCAATGGAAAAAAATTTCATTACTCTCATGATTTTTATGTTACTGTATTTGTTATATTTTATGTGTATTATGTATATGTGTTTATGATATTGTAATTGTGCTTGAAAAAAAAATGTATCACTCGCAGGAGGGGTGTGTTGGGTTGAAGCGAGCGAACTATTTTTTCTGGCGTAAGGATATCTGTGTGATGCGCCCACGCGTTCTTTTTCCCGCTTAATCCAACGCACTTCTTCTACGGGGACCACACGATCTACACGCTGTGTGCTATGAACATTATTTATGCTGTGTGCAGAATTCTTAATAGTTTTATTTAATTGTCCATAATAAAGTGTGCTGTCCAGAAGAGGTCTGAAGAATTATATTTTTACAAAAAGAACAACATTCCAAATAACTGGAGGTTGTTTATAGACTCTTCCAAGCTTAGTTTGAGTACAATATTACTACATAATGGCAACCTTCTTCCTTCCATTCCCATCGGACATTCCCTTCACGTTATGCAAATGTGAAATTACTTCTAGAATTAATAAAATACGAGGATCATAAATGGAAGGTCTGTGGTGAAAGTCATTGCTTTACTCATGGGAATACAGTTTGTCCATACCAAGTAATGCTGTTTTCTGAGTTTGTTGAACAGTAGAGATCAAAAATCGCACTACATAAAAGATAAATGGCCGTTCAGAAATCTAAAATCCGGTGAGAGAAATGATTCTCTATTACAGTGATCCCCAACCTTTTTACTGCCGTGGACCGGTCAACATTTAATAATTTTACCACGGCCCGTTGAAGGGGAGGAGGAGACGTTGATTGTTTATATTTTACATTTTTTGATTTAATAACTTTAATTCTAACTAAACAAGCCTTCAGTATAAAATACAATCACACACAAAATGAGCATAAAGAGATTTAACATGGAATATAAAGAGATTTTCATAAAAAGTCACGCATACTTTAGAGAAATACACCACAGTAAGTAAAATTAAAAGAATTTAATGTTCCTTGTGCGGCCCGGTGTTGTTTGATTCGTGGACCGGTACCGGTCCGCGTACCGGGGATTGGGGACCATTGCTCTAGTAAACCCAAATGACATTCTGCTTCTACCCCTGCACATTAAGCTGGGATTAATGAAGAACTTTGTGAAATTCATTAACAAGGATGGAGTAGCTTTCCAATACCTTGGATCAAAATTCCCAAGATTGAGTGATGCAAAGATTAAGGAGGAAATCGCTGTGGGCCCTCAAATACGTAAAGTACTGACGGACCCCACTTTTTATCTAATTCTGATAGGAAAAGAGAAAGTAGCCTTTAAAAGTGTGGTACGATGATTTCTAGGCAGCAAAAAAAGATGAGAACTATCAACAGTTGGTGAAAAAAAACTACTACAAAAGTTTCATGACCTAAGAGGCATTATGTAAGATCCATTATTTACATTTCCTACCTTGATTTTTTCCCTAAGAACTGTGGAGCTGTAAGCGATGAACACGGTAAAAGGTTTCATTAATTAATCGCATCAATGGAACGTAGATATCAGGGTCGTTGGGATCGCAGACTACTGCTGGACAGTTATAAGGGATACTCGGGCTTCGACATCCAAGCGGCAATACAAAAGGAAATGTTCACAGGAAATAAACTAAAAAATACTGCTGATTTCTGATAAGAATACTGTTTCATGAAACTTGACTTACTGTATTTATTAGTTAGTAATGTTTTGTTCTTCAAACTTACCCATTAAATGATGGATGGGGTGTTGTATATCTTAAAAACAAGAGCTAATAAATAAATTTCATTTACATATTCGTTTTTTTTTCCAACTCAAAATTAGTATGAATAGGCTATTTAAAACTAGGAAACAGACAAAAAGCTGTTTTTTGTTGCCTAGTGTTATTTATCAAAACATCTGGGGTACCTTACAAAGGCAGATTTAAAAATTTCTGTCTGCCTCATAAAATTATACTGATTTTGCAGGCAGCATAGATGAAAATATATATTTGATCCACTGTTTACTCTTTTAAACCTTTTTCAGTTTTATTAACTGTTATGATATACATTTTTAGTTTTTAGTGCAAATACAAACGTTTAAAAATCTGAAAATTAATCAGTGGAAGCTTAATCGAAAATTGAAGGGGGGAGGGAGCAAACGGTATTTTTCCTTTTTTTATATAACAGTTATTAATATTATTTAAAAATAACTTGTATTTATAAATCTTTTGAAATCTTGATATATTTTCGGGAATTCCGTGAATGACAATTACATTCCCGGGAATGGAAAAAACCAGGAAATCAGAAACCTTTGTCGTGACAAAGTTGATAAAGTAAAGATAACTTATCAGTTATTTAGAATAGAAACTGAAAAAAAGCAGCCTTTTTTTTGATAACTGAAATCTAATTTCAATATATAAAACAAAGAGCTTTGCATGTTGTTGTTTTTTCAAATGACATATTACTTAGCTGAATAATTTAGAAGTTTTAATGAAAAGTTAATTCTGTTTAGTATTATATTTCCATTCATTTGATTTATGTGTTACTTTGTTGATCTACAATAAATCAGGAAGATTTCCTGATAATACCTTTCTTCAGCTTTGTAATTACTAAGATTTTTAAAAGTTATAAATTTATATCAAACTGGTCTTTTGTGTCATGATTGTTATATTTTTTTTTTACCTTTATAGTTCACCCTTTTAAAGATTAATGTAAAATAGTTCTTAAGAATCAATACAGCTAGACACAATACAAAAAGAATAGTAAAATATAATATAAATAAAATTGTATCTGAATTAAAAGAACATTGATAAATGCATTCTGCTGCAGAAAATTTTATTACATGGAACATATATCAACTGCTGGTCACTAAAAATTAAACACCATGGAAAAGGGATGATACGAACGTCAAATCGCGTGGAAGAAAGAAAATGTTGGGTTGTACAAATGATTAGCAGGGTAGAAAGTTACGCAGCGTGTTTCTCATTAAGGAATCGCATTTGAAGAGTTGTTGGGAGAAGATCGTGTTGTACGAGGCACAAGAAACGGCCACTAGCACATGTCGCAACTCAATAACGGTAGGATTGTGGCCATTCAAGAATGCGGTTTATCGTTTCTTGATATTGCTACTCGTTCTCATCAAGATAAAAAACGACTATCAAGCGAATATGGAATTCTATGAGTTACGGAGGTTCCTACTAAAAGCGCCACGCAGAACCTACTTTTATAACTACCCAAAGGGACAGGCATGTTGGTGATGCAGGATCGCATAGCCACATTACGGACCTTGAGTCAGGAACTGGGCTCGTTTGTAGCACGCAGTGTGCTCGGAGAGAGCGTCAACGTCTGGACGGCGGCCATTATTGCGGCTTTCCCTGATACAGAAGCAGAGATATACACGTAGTGACAGTGGTGAGCCAAAGATAAAATTGGATTAAGAAGTGGCACCAGCAGAGTTTCTTTTCTGGATTCCTGGGTGAGGGAATGAGAGTTTATTAACGACGCACTATAAAGTAACACAAAGACTACTGGCGATGGAGCTCGTAATTTGGAACCTTGGTCAAGTGTCGAGGACGACATCTGAAATAACACCCCTTCTCCTAACTACCACATCAAGGGTAGAACATTGAAACTCGAGAGATTTAATTTGCATCGCCCCCACTACACGTAGGCTCTTCAGTGGTACCAGGAATCGAGCCCGTGATCTGCTGACCACGAGCTCGTGACCATAACTTTTAATCTACCGCGGCGACCAGAATTCCGGGGCGGGGGGGGGGAGACTTAAGATTTTCATACTTTATGTATTCCATTCCTGGAAAGGAAAACAAGTAATATAAAAAAAATATTTTAAGTCAATTACTACTTAGAATTAATTTTAGTGTAAAAAGTAAAAAAATAATTATTTTAGTTACTTTTTATTAAGTAGTTACAATTAATATAAATATGTATATACATATGACAGAATCACAACATTAAGTGGCAATTAATTTTTATTAATTATCTTTAAAGTATCGTATCGTTATCCAAAACAATCGTATATATAAAATTTCCTTTCAACTGAAGGATTTGAACGTGAGCGGGAAATTTTTTTTTTTAAAGTTTTGACCTAAGTCGTTAAAAATGAAGTCAACGTGGGTGTATCTGTAATTCTTTAAATAATTATTTTAAGTCAATTAATTTTAATTAATTATAATTAAATGATCGTATTGTTACCCAAAACAATAGTGTATAGAAAATTTCAGCTCAAATGAGTGCTTTTAAATGTGAGGAAAAAAACCTTTTCAAGTATTGACACAAGTCGCCAAAATGGTCTCTAAGTCGCCAAAAATGATGCCACAGTGGCTGTATTTGTAATTCTTTAAATAATTCATTTTAATCAATTTTTATTAATTGTAGTTAAATTACTCTATTGTCATCCAAAATAATCGAGTATATAAATTTTCAGCTCAATTGAGTGCTTTAAAATGCATTTTATAAACGACTGAAAATTTGGACAAGATAAATATAGAGAGATTGTGAGTAGAGATTGCAATACCGGTATACAATACCGGTATTTTGAGCCATTTGCACAATTTTGTAATACCGGTATTCCCAAGTTTAAAAACCGGTTTTTCGGTATTTACTAGAATTTTTTTTAATTGTTCGCACTGTACACTGATGTCCAAAAGTTAAGCATAAATCGTAAAATGCGAAAAACATGGAGTAAATATCGTAAAATTGTTCCAAATTTCTTGCGGATATTAATTGGGTGAAGAAGAAACATTAGGTTTACGCAAAAAATTTCAGTCGATTACGTCCTGCGTGAAACACCGGCGCATGTCGGAACGCGGAGAAACCGATTCACGCAGCATAGGCAGTTCAGACAAGTCTCGTGCAACTGCTGTGCGAAGGAACGTTGTTAACCATCAAACAAGGTGAATGATGGCACAAAGACGCCAATTGGACATGTTTACGAAATGAAGAATCGTTGGAATGCTGGAATCCTCACGATCACAAACCGAAGTGTCTCGAATTCTGAATGTGGACCAGTCTGTGATCTCAAGACTGTGGCAGAAGTTTCAAAAAACGGGAGATGTTATCCGACCACCAGTATCAGGTTGACCAAGAGTCACAACCCCTCGCCAAGACCGATATCTGGTAATAAGTGCGAGACGTCAGAGGGGCAGTACTGCCAGAGCACTGGGTTCGGCGCTCACAGTGGCCACAGGAATACGAATTTCGAGACAAACCGTTTACAGGAGACTCAATCATGCTGGCCTGTATGCCAGAAGACCAGCAGTTTGCATTCCCCTCACGTCTGCGCATAAACGCGCTCGTTTGAACTGGAGTTTGAAACATCAATGTTGGAGTGTGGGAGAGTGGACCAATGTGGTGTTCAGTGACGAGTCCCAGTTTAGTCTGAGTAGTGATTCTCGGCGGGTAACGATATGGAGAGAACGTGGAACACGGTTTGAACCAAGAAACATAACGGAAAGACATCATTTTCCATCAAGGGGAGTAATGGTATGGGCGGGCATCATGATGGAGACCTCCATTTCTTTGACACGGGGTCTGTGACTGCTCAAAGATACAGAGACGAAGTTCTTGAGCCTTATGTTTGCTTGTTTCGAGGCGCTGTCGGTCCTGACTTCATATTCATGGATGATAATGCGCCGTTTCACCTAGCGGTGCTGATTGATGACTTCCTTGAAACGGAAAACATCCAGTCCATGTCGTGGCCTGCGAACTCCCCTGATTTAAATCCTATCGAGCATGTGTGGGATATGCTCGGGAGACAAATTGCAGCCCTTTCGCACCCACCAAGCTCCGTTACAGAACTGAAGAGAGCTCTCCAAGAAGCTTGGAACCGTTTGAGCCCACAACTCATTCATCATCTCATAGCAAGTATGGTAAATCGCTGTGCAGCGTGCCTGGCTGTCAGAGGTGACCACACGCCTTATTAAACTGCAGCATCAGTATTTATTTAATGTTTTCTTTCATTTTTTCTTTAAAGTGTGAATCCTTGCTATGCTCAGTTTTCTTTCAAACCGGATAATAAAATTAATTATTATCATTCTTTTGATTTGCTTCCGTATTTTATAACCATTTTACACTCGCATATCACGTTTCCCGCCATTCTGATTTACAGTTCCTTCTTTATTCACATAATTATCAATTATGCTTAACTTTTGGACACCAGTGTATGTTCAGGGATCGCCAACAGAGCAAAACAGAATGCTTTTTTGTATTTATGTCTCTCTAATTGGCGAAATTAATCAGGCTGCGAATATAAAGATGCATCGTACAATCAAGAAAAGTGATAAAATATGTGAATTAAGCAAGGAGGTGGGCCCAAACTATTATATTACAGCTCTGAGCGACACTGCACACGCGCAGGATTTGTAGCTTGTTATTCGTATCCGTAAAAATAAGGCTGTCGTGAAAAAAGGACGTAACATTTCGATTTATTTTTTGATATTTTTTTAATTGAGTTGTTATTTATATACATTGTGTGTATTTGCATATCATACTTGTATTTACATATCATCATGATTATAAAAAGGAAAATGAAAAAGACCAAAAGAGACTAATCAATTCAAATTTCATCAAGTTTATAGTAAATTTTCTTTATACCTACAAACCTCATCCACATTCAGAAGAATTCTGTATAGTTATCGAAGATGATAATGTGTGTGTGTGTGTCTGTGTGACACTAATGTCGATAGTGAAAAGAAATGGTCTCCTGAACAAAAGTTAGAATTAGCGATAAGTGAAAAAATTTCAACAAACCAAATTACAATAAAGAAATCAGCTATATCCAAAACCATCCGACGAGAAATCGATTTATTTGGAGATGAGAAATTTAGAGTAAATACTTGGAAAAAGTATATCGCGCGTATTGCTTACAATACTACCGACTAGCGTAGATGCCGAAAGAGCGTTTTCGACAGCTGGTAATTTGTGCACGTAATTGCGTTCCAGGCTTAATGACTATACAATAAATGCATTATGTTTTTTAAGATCACATTTTAAAATTTTGTAACAGTACCACAGACTGAATAGTGGTATTTACAATTTTTTGTGATTTAAATAAATAAGGTAGTCTTTTACTTTTTTTGTGATTCTTTATACACTGCTATAATTTAAAAATTACAAATTAATTTTTTGTGATATTTACACTCTCTAATAAAACTGGCAAATAAAACAAAGAAACACCTCTATTTTCTTTCTTTTCCTAGAATTTCTAATACCGGTATTAATACCGGTGTTGATCTTTTGGTTCGGCGTGAAATCAGAAACCCTGCTAGTAATGTCATGGAGCTTATCTATGAACAATATGATTTCACTTAATTTCATATTACGAATGGAATTTCATCAAATCAAGTAGAGGAATATGTTTTAGCTTGACACTTCATGAGGGTACATCAAGCAGAAAAAACAAACCACACATACTTGAGCATAAACGTTAATTTCAATCAGAGTAAATTCTATAATTTAGAGAAGTTAAGAATTAGGGGGTCTTCCTTAGCAAAAAATTGTGTTAAAGCGTAAGGGTTAAACTAAATTAATTATAATTGAAAAGCGTATAGCTACGTGATGATTGTGCTTGTATGATGGTTAAGTTTGGAAAAATAATGAGTTGGGAGTATGAAAAATATATTGGTGAAAGTGAGAAGTTAATTGAAGATTTAAACAAAACATTAGATTTAGAATTTCAAGGCTGCATAACATTTCTGCATAAGTATGTTTCATATTGCTTATTCATAAAAGAAATTTATGGCAGATATAAAGGAAATTATATATATATCTTATAGAGAAATTATATATATATATATATATAATGCTGTGTTTCGAGTCAACACCAAGCATTTTTTAAAATGGTTTTTATTCAACGAACCATTTCTGCGTCTGCTATGAGAGAAAAACAGACACGCAAGTGAAGTATAAGTGGCTTTCCACTTATATCCAGATATTCTAAGTACCCTTCTTATTGAGGAGATATATTTGAAAGTTAAGCATAACATATGATGTAGTCCGTCGCCAAAAGCCCTCGTGTAGCTGAACAGTGCGACGTTAATATTCACTCACATATGATATAATAAAAATTAATGGTCGGGTTATAGTGTTCTATTTAGGGTCATCTGTTCCTCGAAAGAAGTGGGTGCCCAATTTAAGACTCGAAGATGCAACGTAAAAAAAATATTGTATAGTGAATTTAACTTTAGGTCAAATTTAGTTATCCTTACATAAATATCTATATAAATAAAAAAAGAAAAAAACGACTCACTCACTGACTGATTCACTAATCTCGATATCTCCGGAACTATTCAACCTACAGACTTGAAATTTGGTAGACATGTTCCTTTCATGGAGTAGAGATCTGCAATAGACGGATTTTGCGAAATTCGAAACGCAAGGGGCGTCATTAATAATTGTTTCCATTTTTAAACTACTCGACGTACAATCTTGAAATTGGTTAAGCAGATTCCTTTCGTAGAGTAGAGATCAACTACAAAATGAGTTTGGTGAAAATCGACCCCCAAGTGGCGTTGCGGGGGCTTAAAAGGCGTTATAGATAATTATTTCCATTTTTAAACTATTAGACGCACAGTATTTATATTTCATAAATAGGTTCCTTTCATAGAGTAGAAATCAGCTACAAGATGGGTTTTGGCAAAATACCCCCTCCAAGTGGCGTTGCGGGGATTAAGATGCGTAATAGATAAATATTTTCGTTTTTAAACTACTTGACCTACCTGCTTGAAAATTGGTAGGCATGTTTCTTTTATGGAGTAAATATCCGCTACAAAATGGGGTTTGGGAAAGTTGACCCCCAAGAGGTGTTGCGGGGGTTAAGGGGAGATATAAATAATTATTCTGATTTTTAAACTATCTGACGCACAGTCTTGAAATTTGGTAAGCGGATTCCTCTCATAGGATAGAGATACGCTACAAAGTGCATTTCATGAAAATCGCCCACAAGTGGGTTGCGGTCATTAGCAGTTTCCTTTCGTAGAGTAGAGAACCACTACAAAATGGGTTTCGCGAATATCAACCACCAAGTTTTATTTCGGGAGATTAAGGGGCGAAATCAATAAAAATTTCCGTTTTTAAACTATTAGATCTACCTGCTTGAAAATTGGTAGGCATATTCCTTTCATGGAATAGAGTTCCTCTAACAAAGAGTAAAACGAAAATAGACCTCCAAGTAGGATTGCGAGGGGTCAAGAAGAGTTATAGATAAAAATTCCTGTTTTTGAATTGTTAGACCCACATACTTGAAATTTGGTAAGCATGTTTCTTTTGTTGGATTGGGATCTACTAAAAATGTATTTTACAGAAATCAACTCCTGGGGACGACAGGGGGTTACTGGGGGGTACCGACAAAAAATTCCCTTTTTCGAACTATAAGGATTATAATAATGAAATTTGGTTTGCATTTTTCTTTTGTTGAATTGAAATCCGCTAAGAACGGTTTTTTTTTGAAAAACTACTCTCAACGGGATTACGGGGGTATTAATAGTAATAATTTCGTTCTTTTTCTGTTAGATTTAGATTTGAAATTTGGCTTGCATGTTCATTTTACGGAGTAGAGATCCACCGAAAATTGGTTTTTCGGGAATCCACTTGGTTATAGGATTACGAAAGTGCAAACATCATTCTATACTTCAATTTTAGAGATTTTTTAGAAAATACAAATTAGTTGAGTTCTGCCCCCCCCCCCTTTTTTATCAAGAGGCGACAGTTACTAGTATAAGTATTATAAATTTTCAATACAATCAAATTCTTAATGCTAGGAATATATATATATATATATATATATATATATATACGTATAAATGTCATGTTGGTTTGTGTACGCTTCCATAACTTAAAAAGTTCTACATGGATTTATCTGAAATTTTGACACAACGTTGCATTTGACTCTGGTCAGGTTCTTATGTACTTTTTATTTCGAAATGCACTCTAAATTTTTTAAATTTAATTTTTAAGTGATTTTTTGGTGTTATGACGTCATACGATGTCACGATTCACTCTGAATGCGAAAATGTTAGATTTACACATAGTTTTTTTTCGGATTATAATATATTTTTATTACAGTTATGTTTATTGGTTGTCATATTTATCTATTTTTTTGTTTTTAATACGTAATTGGGATTAATTTTCGAATAAATAATTTTTTTTAAAAATTATTCTTTCAACAACTCAAATTTTGTTTTGTAGTTTTTGCAACATTCTCTCCGATAGCCAACACGCGATAAACAATTTTTTAAATTTCATTTGATACTATTATTGAAATACAGGTTAGGTTTTCTGATATATATTATTTTTAACAGAATACAGATTACTGTTTGCTTGGTACTTACTTATTATTGCAACAATCACCAACGTTCAAAATAACTCTCCAAGTTGGCAACCCTGATCTCCCATGTGTTGTATGAGTTGAATTGGCAATTATGTGCTTCATTTCATATAATGTCCCCAATAGGTTCCGTTTGCTTTTGTCAGGGACATAACTACCGTTGTATCAGCCGTACCAATGATGCAAGGCCCCTCAAGTTACAGAGGCCCCAATCCGTGTTACTACAGTCTCACTAACACGGTGCTCATATCTGAAAAATGCCCCCCCCCCAAAGGAATTTTGATACAGGGCTTACTCAGAGCTGTTTTGTAATTTCGTATGTTTTTATTTTAACCTTTTTAAGTGTAGTCAATCTGACTCAGTACACAAAATTGCCTTGCAGAAAATACTGGTCATCATACTGGACAGGCAAAAGCAGTGTTGGTAGTAATTACATATCAAAATGGCTCGAATGCCTATTGTAGAAGCAGGGGGTCGTAAGATTGTAAGTATTTTTGGTACTTATGTACTATCGCAACAATCACCAGCGTTCAAATAACTTGCCAATTTGGCAACCCCAATTTCGCATGTGATGTACGCGCTAAATTGGCAATCACTTACTTCGTTTCATATAATGTCGCCAATAGGTTGCGATAATATGTATAAATACCTTATTTTTTCACAAATTATGCTTTCGCATTGATAAAGATAGTTAAGTTCTTTTTATGTCAGTTAACGTTAGTGTTGTATTTAATTTTTCAATTTATTTTTATGCTCGGGATATGTATTTTAGATATTTTTTTTACATAAAATACTAAATTTAATTTGGTTCTTACGTATTATCACTCAATCGCCAGCGTTCAAAATAACTCGCCACTTTGGCAATCCCAATTTTGTATGCGCTGAATTGGCAATCATGTGCTTCATTTCCTATAATGTCACCAATAGGTTGCGATAATACAAAAGTATATACCTTTAATTAGACTGGCCGTAACACAAAAAATTGGCGTGATTTCAAAATCATGCCAAAACCAAATAGCGTACCAATATGAAATTAATATTGTGGATATTATTTTAGCCTTTTTTATCGACTATCCATCAAGAAAATTATGCCCAATATAAAATTCACAATTGTCTAGATGGACAAGCTCTTTTTTCCCCATTTAACCAGACTGAGCCACAGCAACGCGTGGCAGGGTACAGCTAGTAAATATATATATATATATATATATATATATATTTATAAAACATCATGAAATACCCAGCAAAGTGGATGGGTAACGGCTAGTATATACTTTACAAAAATTGTTAACGCAGTGAATTTTTCGACACCAAAATATGCAAAAATAGTTTGTTGGCAACGCTTAAAAGATTCTTAGAGATGAAATCAATAATTTCAAATGCCTTAATTGAAATTGATGAATAACAAATTTTGGCTAATTCAGAAGTTGAAACTTTGGCTACAATTCTTACAGGCTTGAAATCAATGAAAATTTACCTAGAAAAATAATGTCGTTGAAACCCGCGCTAACTTCCGAAAAAGTATTTGTTACCATAAAAGAAAAGTTGAATGAATGAAATTTAGAATTTGTAATAAAAATATGAAGTGTTTTCTGGTCAAGCGAGAGACTCGATGTCACTTAAGTTGGTTCCCTAAGTTTTGGGAAAAAGCATGATATTGCTGAAGTTACTGATGATCTTTCGCGTTTACTAAATAAAAATTCTTTGATTTAAGAAATGGAAATAATTATGACAAGACATTTTCGAAAGAAAGACGAATCACTGTCCATATCTTCGAGCTCAGGAGAGAGGCCGGAAGTTTTGGAAGAGAAATCCTTAAAGTTGGACGAAAAATTAGAAGAGGGATCCACTCAAAGACAAAAGTCCTATATTGTTCAGCTAGTAAGATTTCTAGCTTAAACAAGATAGCTATAGTTTTTTTTTCTTTTTCCCCAACAGAAAATTGATCATCAAATACTATAACACTGAATTCTGAAAATAATCAGCAAATATTATAAAATGATTAATTTTTATGATAACTAACCACCAGAATTCAAAAGCTAATTTTGAGATTTTTTGAAATTTCAATGTATTTTGGGAATTTCATAAGAATGGGTGCTTGTCCAACAGAAATTGATCATCAAATACTATAACACTGAATTCTGAAAATAATCAGCAAATATTATAAAATGATTAATTTTTATGATAACTAACCACCAGAATTCAAAAGCTAATTTTGAGATTTTTTGAAATTTCGATGCATTTTTGGGAATTCCATAAGAATGGGTGCTTGTCCAACAGAAAATTGATAATCAAATACAACACTGAATTTTGAAAATAATCAGCAAATATTATAAAATGATTAATTTTTATGATAACTAACCACCAGAATTCAAAAGCTAATTTTGAGATTTTTTGAAATTTCGATGCATTCCTGGGAATTCCATAAGAATGGGTGCATGTTTCCGTGGGGGGGGGGGATCCGGGAAATCGGAATACCTCTAGGCACTATGTTGTATTTTCAGTCCCAGTTTTGAGTGCAGCATCATGATGGATGTATCAGTGTTTGAAGGTACCCGAGGATCAGTGGCGTAAAGTGCACCCCCGCAACTACCGCACTGCGGGGGGCAAGGCTTCTAGGGGGCCCAAAGCCTGACTGACGCCATGAACGTAGATTTTCTCAACGTTCGCTTCACATTTTTCAAAATCGAATTTTTAAGCGATTTTCCAATCAGCGATCAAACGTCATTCATTCATCATCAAAACTTTCATACGCTCATTACATATCTTTAATCCTATAGCTAAATCAAAAAAACTTTTTTTTTCATTTGCTGTAATCCAGGCAACGAGAGATACTTTTTCTTTAGTGGGTTTTCTTTTAAAACTTTAATTACTAGCAAATAAAACAGTCAGACGGAGAATCGGATAAAATGCTAGGAAGATACAAAAATTTCAACACTGCTATTATTACTGAATACATTACATTAGCAGTAGGGAGGGGGAAAAAAGACATGATTTACTTTTTAAGAAGCAGCAGAGAAAATTATTGGCGTCTTTAGTCCCCCCCCCCCCATGTGTTTCAATTTCATTTAGCAAAGTCGTAAATAACGTACATCTGTTATGCTTTTTTCAAGTAAAACAGTATTACGATACTTGGAAAAGCATAGAGAGCATTTTAAATGAGAGAATTCGATGATAGATTTATGAGTATTCAATCAAATGAAGCATAACGAGAAGAAAGCATAATGGAATGTATCAGTTTTTTATTTCATTTTCATGAAATCATTTTTGCTTCATACAAAGAACTCCCCTTATTAAAACTTGCAGTTTTTGCGCTAAAATGTAATCGAACTTAGGTCAAGTTCATCCCAGGATTCAGAAATGAAGAATCAGGTAAGTGATACCTTTTTCTTTCGTAAGAATTTTAAATCTAAAATTAATTTGCGGTGTTCGTTTTTATTCAAGTTCCCAGGTTATCTATCGTTAGAGATTTCCAGTTTTAATAAATATTATAAATACTCTCTAATGTTATACATTATCTACTTCGTTTACTAAGACTCCGGTTGATTTTTCATTCAGAAAAAGTTTAATGATAAGTATTTTTACGCGATGTATAAAGGTACATTATGTCATGGTTTGGCAATCCTTTGTATATATATATATATATATATATATACTAGCTGACCCGGCCCGGCGTTGCACGGACTTTTACCGAGGGTATAACTTAATCCCCATGTTAATTTCCTCCTTTATTTCTGACGCCAGCACTTCTGTGTGGGTGTGACACGTACGATGTGAGTGCGTATCATGGCTTTCTCCGTCTAACATTTTCCCTTCTCTTGACAAAATCAGCACTTCCAATATTATTTTTCGAAATTACTTTGACTTCTTTGTTTCTTTCCTCTCCGCTTACCCCGGGGTTGCACTGGCTTTTACCGAGTGAATAACTTCATCCCCATGGGAATTTCCTGTTTCCCTTAGGACGATAGCACTTATGTGTGTGTGTATGCGCGCGATGTGAGTGATTTCTTTTTCTATGTCATAAAAACTACCTTTTTCGAAATTTGTTCTTTAGTTCGTGTGGTAATTAGGAGAGATGGGTGAAAGCTCAGGTGTCGTCCTCATCACTTGACCGTGGCTTAAAATTTCAAAGTTCGTCGCCAAAAACTCTCGAGTAGGTGAACAGTGCGAATTTATAAATCACTCACCCACTTTCCAATTCTTTCGTTGCAGTTTTTTAGTCCTCGGAAACGAAATGTAGCCTTTTTAAAAATAGTTGTATGTTGAAAAAAGACAGAAAAGTAGAAATTTTTCAAATTACAAAATTCCACTACTATTTTAAATTGTGAGGATTTTTTGAAATGTTCGACACATGGGAATAAAGTTTCATGCAATTATCTTTTTTAAAGAAGAAATCATTAAACGATTGATTTAAGTATTTTGAGTGTTTTATTAAAATTTGTTCAAAAACGTTCTTGGCTTTTTATTTTTTAAATCACTGATTTGATACAGATAAATATTTTAAATGAAACTCAGAAATGTATTGAATACATTCTTTCAACTTAATCTGACATCGATAACGATTTAATTTTGAAAATTATATAAAGAGAAAATGATGAAAATTGAAGCAAAAATAACATTTTCACTCGCATTTTTTTTACTCGCCAAATTTGCTGATTTTCGCATGTCTAAATCAGAACTTTTTAGTGTAACCCTTGAGTTAGATGTGAAGTTTCAGGTGAAACAGTTGAAAGCTATTTGGCGCGAAACCATTTTTCGACGCCAAGGCTTGGCAAACTGTAAAATCGCGTATTTTTTATTAAAGTTTTTATTTTTTAGGGCTTAATTTTTAAGTTTCTGCTTTCAAACTTCACACATTCACGAAGGACTTTTAAATAAAAAATGTACAAAAAATATTGTCTAGATTATTTCTTGCAATAACGTTATTTTACGAAAATCACAAAATTTGTTTTAAAATCCGTAATTTTTAAGCAATTTTTTCAATCTTCGCACAGAAGTTTGATAACATTATTCTACAAACGCAACAAAAGTTTCGTATGATAATCTTAATAAATAACGAAGTTATTCAATGTTAAGTTAAAAATTTCGACAATTTTTCGAAAAATCTTTAAAAAAAAGTTTTGGGCATTTTATTTTTTAAATGACTGGTTCTAAAAGGAAAAAGGCTTGAAGTTATTTGGTGCAGAATATCGTTTTCATAACACGAAAATAAATTCATACTCAACGATTTTGAAATAATTTTCATAAAAACGCATCAATTTTAACTTTTTTTTTTTAAAAAAAATCTTAAAAAATAGAAAATATTATTATTTTTCAAAAAAAATTATACTGTATCGTGGCGAAAGAAATGATCTTTCCGATTCTGTAATTATTTTTTGTCTGATTTAAAAAACAAAAATCGGATGGCTGTTTAAATAACGTCGAGAATACCGAAAAATTTCACCCTCTGTTCATTCACGACGCTAGGCGGGAAAAATAACGGGCAGGGTTTAGACAATTAAGCGTTTTAAGGTTTTTAATTAATATCTTTTTAACTAATTACAATATCGGAATGAAAAATAGTTTACGTCCTATTCTCAGACCTAGTGAATATACGCACAAAATTTCATAAGAATCGGTCAAGTCGTTTCGGAGGAGTTTGGTTACAAACACTGTGACACGAGAATTTTATATATTATATATATATATAGCAGTAAATAATTCAATCCCAAGAATCCTAAGATCAGACCGGAAGAACCAAGAACATGGAACCATGGCAAACCAAAAAAGAGAAATGTAGCTAGAGGGGAAAACTATTATGATTTCTCGAGCTGTCACTGGTTTAGGACAGTTAAACAGAATTAAACAATGTTGTGAGATCTCAACCTTCTCCTGCAGCAGAAATTTTTTCTACACAATAGCTCCCAGTATAAACTAAGGCAAAAGCCTAAAACCCACGTGGGTGAATATAACAGCAATAGAATAGAAATTGCAATATTAAATTACCATAGGAATCCGGAAGAAATAGACAAATATAAATATGTATAAACAAAAATATTTGCAAGAGAGGTTAATAATGAATATAACCATAATTAACAATAATGTAAATGAGCAAAGAAACTCTAATCTTACCCGATGTATACAGATTCCACAAATGTACTGACTCAATGCATTAAAAACACAGCAATACTAAGAATAAAGGCGCCATCTATATATATTTTTAGTAACTAAACTTAATATAAGCATATATTAAGAATATTATATACTATAGACTAAATATATTAAGAAATATAACAAGAAAATTATATACTATAAAAAAAAGAAAAATAAAAAAAAAATAAAATAGCTATAACTTTGATGACATAATTTATAATAAAATTAGCTGGATAGTTATAGTCTAGGCAACTTTGAAAGAATTTTTTATAATTATTAATTCTCAATACTTCTTCAGATACTAAATCATTATTTCGTTTTATATAATTTAGAATGATATTTCTAAAATTGAAATGTGAAGGGATTTGGAATTTTTATAACATTAAAATCAAAAGAGTCTCTTTTATCAAAAATATTACTTTTTAGCATATTATTTTCAACTTTTAATTCTAGATCAAGGAAATTTGCTGACTCCATATTGCAATTGGTTTTTAATAATTTCAGGTAGGTTGGATAATAATTAAATATAGGAGTAAAGTCAACATTTATTACTGAAAATAATTAGATCATCGATGTATCTAAAAAGTAACAAGAGTCTGTATCAATTTTTTCATTCTCGTATAGTGTAAATAGATATTAGCCAGACTATTACTAGCTGGGCCACCTTGTGGCAGACCTTTAATTTGTTGATAATAAGAGTCATTATGAAATATGTAATTTTTCTTTCAAAACAAATTGTATAATAATTATATTTATCATAGTTTATCAATTTATTTAATGAATATTTAATATAACATTTCTAAGTACTTTAATCATATCTCTATATCAATAGAGTTGAATAAGTCTTCGAAATCAAAGCTATGCAAAGATTTAACACTCTTACCTTGCATGTTCTCAACGATATCTTTACTATTCTTTACAATAATGGAATTTGAGATATTGTCTAGAGTGTGTTGTATAACTTTTTGCAACACCTTGCCTGGTTGTGTAATATAGGTATTAAAACCATTAGTAATAGTTCTGAATTTAATTGGAACTTATGAAATTTTGGTGTTAGAAAA
>BMAO01037495.1:0-22281 GCA_019973975.1 Trichonephila clavata | reverse complement strand
TAATATTCACATTTCCTTAAAATTAAAAAAATAATAATAATTTAAAAAAATATCTGCGCGTAATGAAAATGCATTTTTGTTTATAAAATATGTTTGTTCTTAAATTTAAAACTGTGTAAAATTTATAATAGCTACAATTTATGTTTAAAAAATTCATTTTATATTTGGTAAATGCAAACATGAAAGCAGGTCAAATTAGATTTAGAATGAATTCGAAATACAGTGTGTAATGAAGATTAGTATTGTATGTGCACTGGTTAGTAAAACACAACGGCAGGATCAAATATCCATGTAGTCTAAAAACTAGGAATCGTACAGTTTTATATTTATAAATGTTGTATTCCAGGATAATTGCGCAATAACACAGTAGATATATTTTAAAAGTACACAGGTACAATGCCTGTGTGTTGAATATGTTGAAGCTGATCCAAACATATAACTACATACATCTGGCAAAGTCGTATGCAACTGTCAACACTTCGGATAATGCTGTTACCAACAACCATAAATAATCTTTTGTTTTTGACCTTTCAATATGCTCGCGCCCCCCTCGTAGAGCTATCACGCCAAGGGATTGCAATACCGGTATACCGGGATACCAAATACCGGTAATTTGAGCCATTTGTACAGTTTCGAAATACCGGTATTCACAAGTTTGAATACCGGTTTTTCGGTATTTAGTAGAAATTTGTTTAATTGTTTCTTATATGTTCAGGGATCGGCCGACGTAGCAAAATATTATACGTCTTTGTATTTAGGTTATAGTGTTAATTACTGCATTATGATTAAACATGTTATAGGTGAAATAATTTTACATCCATTTCAAATATAAAGATATTAAACGCCTTCATTCCGTTGTTCTAATTTTTATTTCCCCTGGTTCTACAGTTCTAAGGCAACTCATTAAATCCATCATCGAATTTATTACAACGGGATAAGAGACTATTAATCTGAATTTAAAAATATAGACATAAATTATTTTTCTGATAAAAAAGAACTAAAAACACTACTCCTAACTAAGTTCTCGTTGAAAGAGGAATAACATATTCAAGCTCATCTGCCTTCCTTCATCTATCAGCACCTGTTTACTAAAGGTCTCCCAACGGACGAAAATAATTAGACTGTGAATACAAAGTTGCATCGTACAATCAAGAGAAGTTATAAAATATCTGAATCATCCAACACCCAAAATTGTAATATTACAGCTCAGAGCAATACTGCACTTGCACAGAACTCTTAGTCTGATATTCGAATCTGAGAAAACTAGGTTGTACTTGTGAAGAAAATGCGTAATATTTCGATATTTTCTAAATTGACGAGTTTGTTATTCACACTGTATCATACTATAGGGTTCAAAATGTTTTTCGGATTCATTATAAATATACATATATTCATAAATAATAACCCATAATAATGAATAAGAATAACTTTAAAGAACATAAAAAATCGATTGATAATACTTCGGTTTGGTTTCATTATTTATATAATGAAAAGAATATGATGGCACACTGTAAAAATGTTCTAGAGTTAAGAAGAAAAGAGTCTAACCAAATCAAATTTGATCAAGTTGAAAGAAAATTTTCTTAAAATTTTTACCCACAAACCAATCTACATTCAGAAGAATTCGGTACAATTATCGAAGGTGATAATGACACTAATGTCAATAGTGAAAAGGAACTATTTCTTGAACAAAAATTAGAAATAGCAATAGCTAAAAAATTTCAACAAACCAAAATATAGTACAGAAATCAGCTGTATCCAAAATCTTCCGACGAGAAATCGATTTATTTGAAGATAAGGGATTTAGTAAATACTTGGAAAAAGTATATCGCGTACACATTGCTAACAGTGCTACCAACTAGCGTAGATGCTGAAAGAGCCTTTTCGACAGCTGGTAATTTTTGCACAAAATTATGTTCCAGGCTTAATGACAGCACAATTGATGCATTGTGTTTTTTAAGACCACTTTTAGAA
Source organism: Trichonephila clavata (assembly GCA_019973975.1). Classification (NCBI taxonomy): domain Eukaryota; kingdom Metazoa; phylum Arthropoda; class Arachnida; order Araneae; family Nephilidae; genus Trichonephila; species Trichonephila clavata. The sequence goes on along the minus strand of BMAO01037495.1, from coordinate 20,307 downwards.
CATTTAACTTTTAAAACATTAAGAACTTTTCAAAAATCTGTAATAGTACACAGACTGAATAGTGATATTTGTGCTTTTTTGTGATTTAAATAAATAAGATGCTCGTTTATTTGTTTATTTTTTGTGATTCTTTATATGCTGTTCTAATTTATAAGTTACAAATTATTTCTTGTGATATTCACACTCTCTAATAAAATAGGCAAGTAAAACAAAGAGAGAAATGCCGGTTTTTTCTTTCTTTTTCTAAAATTTCTAATACCGGTATTAAAACCGGTATTAACTTCTAAGAAATATCGAATACCGTTATTGAACTTTTGGTCTGATATTGCAATCCCTATTCACGCCCTCCTAGGTGTGCGCGCCTCACAGTTTGAGATACTTTGGATTAAGGTGAATACATTGCTGAAAACAGCAGGGAAAATACAAATATGAGGCAATAGAAATAAATTCATTAATGTATGTATTAGCGTTCATAGCACTATATAACATCACGTGTAGCGGCAGAAAGCTATAGATTATTTGTCGGTCTCCACCTTTCTACCATAATACCTATAACGTAGTCTTTTCCCAAAGTTTCGGTATGGATATTTACCACTTTAACGCTATATAAGTTGACATCTATAGTCAGATAAAAATCTTAATGTCCTGTCAAAAAAGAGAGCACGTACATCCAGTCATTTTCTGGTCCCATTTCGATTCTATCATCACCATTATATTTGGACATTACACTGCTTCTTTGTTGTAATAAGAATATCTGCTATACTGGATTTTGGTCACATAATCCTGTTTCTTACAAGCATTAGGTTACACATGAATGTTTTTCAGCATCATGTTCATTTGTCACTTAGTAAATTGTAATACGGAAATTCCTTTTTGCGATTAGGCCACTGTTGTCTGCTATCGTACACTTTAAAACAGGATTCACAATTTACTCCTGTCATACATTCCACTTGTTTGAAGGATGTCCAAAACTGAGAAACAACTACTTGGGAGATTTCAATTCTTTTTAAACCAGCAATGTTTTATCATTTGATGAGGTCTTAAAGTCAGATGCCTGCTGAATACATAAAAAAATTTCACAATTTCAACTTATATCTTCTCATTTAAATTTCTCTAAAACGTATTCCATTTGCTCTTCGGGATAATTTTCCATCCATTATCTGCATTGTCTTAAAATCTTCGGTCAGTCAGAATCTTATTTTTTGTATATTTTGTATATTTTGTATTTTTCATTGTATTACTCAATTATGTTATTTTATCCGTTATAATGGAATTGATTTAATAAGATCCAATCAATAAGATCCAAACTGACGTTTTGTCCACCGTTTTATTAAATATATAAGATCTGAATTATTAAACTGCCTTTATTTTTTGTTTTCTGCTGTTTTATTCATTCCAGTTATATTTATGTATCTTAAAAATTTCAGTTTTCTGTTCGGATTAGCTGAAGACACATCAACGAATACTTGTTCGGTCCATTATATTCTCGTTTTAAAGGATGTGCTGAAAATAAGCTAATTGAGTGCTATTTAAACCTTGGCCATGGGTGCATTAGAGTTAGTCGTTATTCCTAACGCTATCATTCAAGAGGTTTGAAAGAACTGCGGTATGTGGAAAAGTGGAAGTAAAGTAGAAGCAGTTATGAAGAGGATTGTAGCAAACTAGGAGAAATCCAACAAATGAACTACAGTCAGATCCGGAGATTTTATTTGATTTTCTTATTAGGCTAAAATAGGAAACTGACTAGGATTGCTCCGAAGGTTGTTAGACTTTAATTAATCATAAAATGAACATTCAAAAATAAAAAGAAATTATTTTTATAACATTGTCTGTTATTTTGATGGCCCAAATTAACCTCCATTTTCCGACATGGTGTTTTCTATTTATGCTGATTTACAATTACTCTACTTGATATCTTTGAAAAAACTTTATGTTAAAATGTTTCTCACTAATATTACGCTATTCTTAATTCATCAGGATCGTCATATATTCATACAGTCACTTGAATTTAAATTACTGCGTATCTGCAATTAATATTATTTTAAACCTTTCAAAATAAGGTCAAAACCTTTCAAAATAAAATTCCTTTCAAATCAGACTAATATTCCTTAGACTAATTTCACACATTTCCTCATATTTACAACTCTCATCTTAAAAGGAAAATATTAGTTCTAACGGAAGGTTCTGGATGTTTTTAGAACAAAACAAAATAATTAATTTTTCCTACATGGAATAAAATTTTTTGAATAACACAATTGCTATAATTATTTATGATTTCTCGCCAGCTTGTTGGCAATTTATATATTTCATTTTAATAAAAATTACCGCATCTCAAAAGGTGAAAACTTGAGCCAGTGGTTGTCTGATATCTTCTTCGCTTATGAATTTTTTGCCCAGAAAACATTTTTAAGGATAATTATCCTTTGTTTCCCTAACATCCTCCGATTATAATCGGAGGATGTTAGATCAAGAGAGTATATTGGATGCGTCAGAACATCCCAGGCTGGTCTGCGAGTTTCTGACGAATCCCAAAAGCAGTATGTGGCTTAATATCATCATGTAGCATTATGATTTTCTTCCTATTGAGCATCTCCGAACTCTTTTCTTGCCGGGTAATTTTTAAACTATCCAATATCAGACAATATCTCTACGATTTTCGCTTTTCTTTCGATTTAAACAGCTAAAAATGTGTTGGTCTTCGATGGGCCCATCATATACTAAACATTCTCGCACTCATGCTCAAATTTGATTTAGAGGTGGGATGCAAGGGGTTGGATTTACAATGTGCCTTTTTACTTATGATGTTTTCATGGTAATCCCTTTTTTATCCCAATATATTATCCAGTCTAAGAAGGGCTCGATTTTGCACACACACGCGCACGCGTGACAAGATCATTCAAATTCTTCTCATTTAACTTCTCTAGATTATTTCCACACTAATCCTAGCTTCCAAAACGGTCAAGCCTTTCTGTATTCGCTGATGTTTTCAAAAAAGGATTTTGCTCCAGGAAACAGCAGCCCGTCTGAACGGTCGAAACTAACCTCTTAAAATTTTTGGAACCAGCATGTTTAATCAGAAAGCAAGTACTTTAAGTAAATTTGTGCACACTTTTGTAGCATTTCTATCTTACTGAAATTCATAGAAAAAAATAATTTTGTCGGTCCATGGGCACACGATCATGTCCCGCTTAATACTAACATGAGATGCCTTCGTTTCAGTTTCTTTGCTCGGTCAGTATTTATGCATTCAGTAATGAAAAGAGAGAGCAAGATATGCGTCAAATGAGCATGTGCGCATATTTGTTGAAGCTTGTTGTAACAGGAATGCACAAAACTTTCAAGTACACCTAATACGAGGGATGATCTAAAAAAAAAGGTTGCAAGTCAAATAAAGAAATATTTATTAACAATAGACAGGAAATACAAAAGGGAATTGAGTCATGCGTGTCTATCACATTTCGACAAAATCACCAAATCTATTTAGGCATTTATCAGAATGCAGAACCAACTTGTTTAACTCGTCCTGGTAGAAATCAGGTCCCTGTCTATTCATCCAGGTCTCAGCGGATGTTTTTACAGCACTGTCTTGGAATATCACAGCACATCAGAAAGGATATGCCTACCATAGCTCAGTCTCAGCCTCGACGAGATTTCGCACATATTTTGAATTATTTCTTCAATTCTCACCGAGCTTATTTCTGTCGTTGAAGAACTTGGCCTCGGCCACTTCTTGCCATATTGCGGTTTTCGTCATCCTATCTGCCTGATTGAAAAGAGTGACACCATTTCGTTGCAGGTTGTCTGCTCATTGCTTTTTCACCATAAACATCCACGATTTGCCAGTAAATGGCAAATGCGGAACCTTCTTTGCCCATAAAAATTAAATCGTGGCTCGCACTTCCAAACGAGACCAATTTCCTAAGCGTCTTGTCATTTCAATCGTCCTGAACCGTCTGGGAACTTTCACTACCTACCCGCAAACCAGCTGTGTGACAAGTAAAGTCATTTGTCTCCACTATGGGAAAACAAAACTTATCCACAAAATGTAGTTTTTAAATGCTGCGGCATCATCCCTCGTATTTGGCATCCTATTCTCTGAATGCTATTATTTTATTTCTATTTTATGAATCGTTCTGTAATATATGACATGGAACAATGACAATTTTTTTATTAGATAGATAATTTTTCTCCTTTATTAAAATTTTAAAAAATAGGATATTTCGCCCAATAGCAATGTGGAATAATATATTTCTACGATTCAGCGTGCCCATTTTCATAATTATCTGACAATTATTTATATTTCAAGACCATTAAAACCAATAGAGATAAATTGAATCTTTTAATGAGATGATATTCTGCTTTATAAATTCTTCAGATTCCATATAGTCAAAACTTATACGATGAATATCTATCACTGCTTAAAAATGCTGTTTAGAAGTCTCTGTGATGTAATGATTAAGATAAAAAAAAAAAAAATTTATAATAAATTTTAGTATGAGTGACGAAAATATGTAAGTTTTCAACAACTTTATTCTTGTCGGTCGGTGCAGAACCATGGATAAATTTTCGATCTCAAAAATCATAAAACAAGCCATCCATCCGGCAGAGTGGTTAGTGGCACTGATTGCGGTGCCGTAGGGCCTGGGTTCGAATTCCGGAGAAGGCTTGGATGTTTGTGTTGTAACCTTTCCTTCTTTCCTTTGTGTTGTAAGCCCCTGTGTGATACGATGTGTAGTGCACGGGGTTTATAAATGTTCTCAATAAAAAAAGAAATCACTAAAAAAATTAATTTAGCATGGCAAAATAGATTTTAGTACTGCTTAAATTTATGGTAATGTTTTTTATGGAGATAAATGTACTAAATCAGTTTTAAATCAAATTAAATGATGAATTATTTTTTAACGTATTAGAATAATTATTTCTGCTTAATATCTATCTTCATAAAGTAAATATTTATACATTCGAAACAGTTTTCTTTGTTTCTACAAAAAATATTGAATGTATTATAATTAGATTTATAATGCGGTACAGTCATGCAATTCTTAATATGTTTTTAGAAATGATAATTGAGGTATTCTTACCAACGTTGTAAATTTCTGATGGTCCAAAACGACATCCTTTAGGGTTCAGGGTTTCATCACTGCCAAAACAAAACAAAACAAAACTAAATGTTATTTCCTTATATTTAATTAAATGCATTATGGATATGCATAAATATGTTTTACTTTATGCATCCATTCAATAAGAGCACATTCCATTAAATTTTGCTCTTCGAAGGCGTCAATTAAATACGTACATATTAGAAAAATAACACAAATTAGGTTATCAAAAACTCAGTGCATAAATATTTATGCTTGTCAAAGACAGAGAGACAGTAGTTAAAATTGATATAAATCAGAGGTTCCCAAACTTTTTAGTCTCATTTGCCATGTTTTTCAGTTTAAGGTAGACCCCTGATTGATTAATATTGAATTTTAGCAAATTTATCAACTTAAATGTCTTTTTGGCAGCTGGTACAACTACTCCTACTTTAAAAGAATTAAATTTCTAACTCTAATGAAGTATAGAGTTTAAAACTTAAAAAGCACATGTTGATCAATTAAATTAAAAGTTAATTAATAAAAAAATGTTAAATTACCTAGCTAAACGACAAACAAATTATTTTAATGGGAGGGATGAATCTCTAGCACTACAATATCAAATTTTCAACATTTGATATCAATCTTGTCTGGTTTAACCTTAAATCTCCTTGTTAGTATTGTCCAGCTTTTTTTCTTTATTATTATTATTATTATTTTGTTTGTTTGTTTTGGAGATTGACAACCGCACTGAAACTCATCCACACAAACTTTTTCATACTAAAAATGAAAAACTTCCTCGCGATATTCCATAAGTCGGGACAAATAACAGGTTTGACTTTTCAAAACCAAAATTGCTGGCATCCGTTTCTAAACTTTAAGATCTTCATTAGTGCTTATTACGATCAGTTCCTATTTTAATGTGACATTTTTTCAATATGAACATATAAATTCATTGCTTACTGTGATATTGCGATAGTCAAAGCATTCTCAAACCTGGTTTTAAAATCTGAATAAAAGGCTTTTAAATGTTGAACGTAGGTTAAAACGTTCTGACGGATTGTCTGTCCAAATTTAGAGAGAAAAAAAAATTCAGTATCTCCAATATTATACTTTTTTAGCTTAACTCAGGAAAGAAAAGCTGAAATGGCTTTGTTTTAATAAAATTTATGCTGTCACCTTGTAAACGCAAATTAACCTCGTTATAAATTTAGTAAATAAATCTGTTAAATATAAGTAAAATTTGGTTTCCACTTGATTAAAAAAATTTTTTTAAAAATTAAAGTCATGTTCTATAGTTTGATGAGAGCCACGCTATCATAGACGCCCACTTACACCTCATGGACCCCCAAATTAATTTTTGGCTGACGTAGACCCGTTGGAGGTTGTCATAGACCCCTGGGGAATCACTGATATAAATGAACTCGACTGAAAAAAAGGGGGGGGGGGAGTATATCAAGTAATGGTATAAAATGAACTTTAATTCTACAAATACACATACAGGGTATCCCGAAATCAAAGTCAAAATGAACGGCTTTATGATGAACGCAGACCTTTCCGCTTTTTGTAAATTATTGCTTGATGAGTCGTGAGTAACTAGCTAAATTTATTTCTTCCACTGTTTCAGCGATCCTTTGCCGTAGTTCGATTCCATTTTCGATTGGTTTAAAAGAAGTTTGAAGACGAACACTTCAAAAATTTATTTCATTAAAGTATTACAAAAGTGTTTTCCGTTTTAGTTTTTGTACTTATTGCTTAATCTGTGAGAGAGACTTAAGATTGAGTTTGCTGAAATTAAGAGATTTCGCAAAACATTGTCGAAAATTGTTGTGAATAGATGACGGGTAGTTTTTTTTTATTTTTCTCAGAACTGATATGACTCCCCCCCCCCTCTCCTTTCACCCTTTGCTTACATGGCTTTGAGTTTTGGGACGCTAAAATGTATGGAATTTTTACGTATTTTGATAAAAATAAATTACCTTTAAGAGCTTTTTTAAGAAATGTAAGTCACAACAGTTTGAAATGCATAGTAAGACTTTTAGTGGATCTCCTTCTTTTGAATAGTTTTTTTTAGTGAAATAGCTTCTTTCAGTAGTTTTTGAGTACAAACATGCATAAAATTGGAGGATAAAATAATTTATTTAAATTAATAGGAAAGTTAATCAATTTTTTGCTTTTAAATAAATAAAAGACATTATATAAAATTCATTCAGCTCACGAAAACACAAGAATATGAAATATTCAGCTATGAGTATAATAGATTTTTTCAAATTGTACGATAGATGCTTAAATTTTTATAATGAATTCAAATCATGAAAACAAGGTATTTTTTCTTGAAACTCGTTTTAAGTAATTTTTTATAAATGTCTGAATTTGAGGTTCCCCACGATGGCTATTCGAGAGAAGCGGATCATATAATTTTGAATCTCAATCAAGGGACAAAGAAGAAACTTCTGTTTCAACTCACTCTTCGTACTTATAAACTATGTGCCAACGTAAGGACTTTGAGGCTGAACAGGAAAACTTGTTTAAAAGAATACCTCTTCACCACACCGGTAAATTGAAGTATTGAACGAAAACAAGAAATAAATTGATTTATATTTAATAAGCATTTCTAAATGATTTCCCTTACCTTCTACAATTTATAATCCAATTTTTCGTTACTGGATTAATCAATCCAGAATCTCCAATAGTAAAGACTTCTGAAATAAAATTTTAAAGAATAATATTTTAAAAACAATACGAAGATACTACACAGCTGATTATGAAAACTTTTCACCCAATACATTTCAAATGTCAGCATATTTGATACGGATTCGAGTGTTCATTAGTTTGAAAACTTTTTAATTTGCATCGAAACTTTTTGTTCTCCAAACATTTTAAGAAACGATAGATATTTTAAAATATCTAAGAAACTATACACTGTCACCATTAAGACAGTATACATTATCTACCAATAAGCAATTGGGCACCAATGATAAAAGAGATAAACAATATTAATTCATATTCTATAGCTGGCAGAGCCTCCATCTGAGGCAATTACAGCTGTGTTTCTCAAACTTTCAATATTTGAAACAAATAATTAAATCATAATTTTTATCGCCCCCCTTCCTTACAATAACAATACATTGAATTCAATAATACTACACTTTGACGCTTAAGGTACAATATGATTTTAACCTCTCAAGTCCCTCCGGTGAATATAAACGTCTCGCGCACCCAAAGGGTTCATTTTCCTGGACGTATATACACGTCTTTCCAAAATACAATATTTTCTGTGCTCTTCTATCCATAAAAGTATTCCGAAGATTTTGAAATGCATAAAACGATCTTGACAGTGTTTGCGTAGGACTTACTTATTTCAGAGGATTTGCTTATTAATTCCTCCCCCCACCCCCAATACATTACATACGCGTGCTTGCGTGAAAAATGGTGGCAATGGAAAGCAAATCAAGTAACTTTTTTATCTGTAGTAAAGGGATTAATTATAAACCATACAAATTACTATGATAAATGTTAATTTTTGTCCATAATTTTATATCGGACAAGCCCATGGTGTCACTGTAATAATTAAACTTGCTCTTATAGTATTGTTTAAATTAAGTATGAAATACACTATGCAGTACTGATACATTTACAAGTTATTATTTCAGTGTAAATGTGTATTTTATTGAAGTGAAAACTTCTTTAGCGGCGTTGGGCACTTTTTGGTAGGGGAAAATCTTATGAATTCGCGTCACCGACATGCTCTGACTGGCGCAAGCGCAGTGTGCTGTTCGCCTTAGACACTTTTTGGATGGGTGAAATCTCGTGCGTTCGAGTCACCGACATGTTTATAGCAGTATTTCTGTAGCTATACAGCTAACGTATAGTGCTGTGTATATCTTATAAGTGAATTTGAATAGATTTAGTGAAAAGTTCAATGTGTATATACTGTGCATTGCTTGTCGCGATTCCGAGATTGGGCAATACATACTAATGGTTGTCGTTTATATTTCACCTGGAAAATCTATGAGTCAGACAAAACAATTTTTATTCGAAAATTTGATGATTTTTCAAAAGAAGGTTCTGAAATACTCGAAAAAGGATTTGGCGGAAAATATGATAATGTACCGAGGATTTTGTGTGGAGACTTCAATATTAACTTTGCAGATGATAAAAATCTACCACTAATTGAATTTTCTAAATGAAACACTTTTTAAATATGTCCAATGATCGAAAACTCAGTACTACAAAATATAAAACGATAATCGATGCGGTTTTAACGCGATACTTAGATAAATTTGAATCAAACATTTTCCTTTCTTACTTTAGTTACCATAAGCCTATTGTATCTTTTTTAGAACAAAATGAAATTATATAAATTACAAAAAGACTAAGTATTTTCGATGGCAATGATGCAAACAATTAAAATAATGTTAAAAATCAAGTACATTGAAATTTAAGTAAATACAAATACTATCCATAAATAATATGATTGTATATTAATTGTTATTTCAATTGAATTGTATTTATATTTCGTCATGATTTTGTGTAGCTGGTAATATATTTGGATAATAAAAAACCATATAAACATGCATATAATTTTTGCTCGGAGTGTCAATAAATGTGAAAACTAGATTGATGTTGATAATTTTAATTCAAGCAATATGAAATTTCAAATTTTAATGTTAAAAGTTCTAAGTTTTCACTTCTATCGCCAGTCTCTAATAACTGCCAATTCTTTTCTTTTTTTTGTGATTTTGTCAGAATGTACTTTTGTATACTTTCAGCAAATTAATAAATTTTTAAAATAATCATTTGATTACGACTTTTCAATATGCTCTCACCCCTTCGTTGAGTTATCGCGCCCTCCTAGAGGTGCGCCCCACAGTTTGAAAAACGAGGAATTGCAGCCTGAACCCTCCCGGACATGCCTTCCATAAGCGTTTGGATCATGAACAATTATATCTTTTCCACTCGGCTTGGAGAAGGCATGCAAGGTCCTTGACCTATTTTGAATGGTTGCTGCACCCTTTCAAAACTTTCACCCATTGCCAATGGTTGTTCGGCAATCAAACTTGTCCCAGAAGCATTCTATAGGATTCAAGTATGGACTTTGGGTAGCCCAGTCCAGTTGGTTCACCCCGTTATCTTCCTATTAATCCATGGTGGACCTTGCAACGTGAGAAGTAGCTCTGTCATCCTGGAAGTAACACTGATCCAAACCATAAAATTGCGACAGAGTATGAAGAACATTTTCGTCTAGTATAGTCTAGAATAGTTTAAGAGGAGTCGGCGTTGAGCTTACCATGAATTAGGATCAAGAATCCAAGTCCATACTTAAAGAAATATCTCCGGACTGTATATATATATATATATAATTCCATCTCCGACAAACTTGATGGTAGGAAGAATACATTCTGGCAAACAAGTTCTCCAGAGGTATACACTAAACTCAGACACCGCTATATGACTGGACGAGATTGTACCTTTATTCATTTATTTAGAGAACCTATTTCCACTCCTCTGCGGTCCAATTTCGAAATGATTTACACCAACTCAATGGAACAGCACGTTTAGATTTTGTAATCAAATGCTTTTGGTTGACAGCCTGATTATAGAAACCAAGCAAATATGCTTCCTTAAGGATGGCAATTATAGAAACAACAGTCTCGGAAGCTCTTGTCGAATCTCCTGGAGTATGGGGGGAATCAGTTTGGAACAACCTTTCCGAATTTCTTTGGACATCACTCATTGGTCTCTATTTCTGAGTTTCGTGGGTCTGCCGTGTCGAAGCCCAGTCAGAAAATCATCAAACCCCTTCCACTTTTTAGTCATAAAAGCCTCTATCGGTTTTGAAATGTTTAACTCGTTAGACATGTCTCTGAAGAATCGGCCATTTCTATGATATCCGACAATTACGCCCTTCCCTAAATCAGACAACTTTGAATTTGGTGGCGTCTTGTATGCAATTAACTCCACTGCTGTTTCCTAGATGATAATTAAGTACATAAGGCACGACATATGGATCAAGACCGCAGATATCCACTTTTACATGGGTGTCCAAATACTTATTGTTAAGTAATGTATTTTACAATAGATAAAGAAGCCCTTTTACGAATTACAACCAAAAGGTTCGATGAAAATGTTCGTAAACATGTTATATATTTTTGTAAATGAGCAAAAAGGAGTTAATTCCTGAAATATATGCCGAAAATAGCATATACTTTAGAATTACTCTGCGGAAAACTTGCAGCAAATCTTTGCTTGCATTGGTCTGAGGACTAGCCAAAGAAAAAGACATCTCAAAAAATGAACTATCTTTTATAGATGAGCTTTCAATTGATATCAATTTTAATACTATCTAATGCAGAGCGAGTCCATTATAACCATTCTAAATATTTTTGAGAAAAAATATTAAACTGATGCAGATATTTAGCTCAATTCTTTAAACCAGAATTAAAAAAAAGTCCTGATTCTTTCTCCGTATACACCACAATTCAAACAGAAACTACAATTTAATCTAATGCAGCAGACCCTTCTTCCGTAACCCGCAAACAACAGAAGACAGGAATCTGTCTTTTTCGCCTAACGACTGGGAATCTTAGTCGTAGTCGTCTAAGTCATCTTAGTCGTCTAAGGCATGCACGGAGTAGCAGCGGGTCGGTGGTTGAAAAAAACACACCGGCCAAGATTCTTCATTAATATCAACACGTCCGATTGCTACCTTTTTCAGCGACTTTAATTCCCTTAACTTAAATTAGTAGTTAGATTATGCATACGTCTTGTTTCGTGTACAGAAAAATCAAGCAATATATTAGAAGTATTTCTCCTTGAGAGTATAATAGCGTGAAAAGAGTTCGTCATAGACAAATTCAGAAAAACAGCACCCTTGTTGTAATGTTCAAAAGTCAGGAAAGAAAAGTATATTTGTTTTCATAAATTATGCCGATGGCCAAAATTATGTAAAAAAAAAGGTAAACATTAAATTTTCACACAATACGAAAGGGGTTTTGCACTTTTTGTTGCTGAATATTTTTATTATTGTATTTAATTTTTTATTTATGTGAGCTAACGGAATGACAGAACTTGGTACACATGGAGTTGAGTCATAGGTTTGATTTTAAGGTGATATTCCTCCATTGAGCAATTTTCTCAAGTCTGTAATGGTAGATTGAATTCCGTTTTCCTTAATGATTTAATATTTTGAAAGAATAATTGAGAAAATAGATAAAAATTGCGGACGAATTTATTTACTCTTATTTTTCTATGACTATCTAAAGCAAAGTAAACTGCAAAATAGAAAAAAAAGTACATTTGCATTTCCTTTGTATGGCTAAAAAAAGTTTCTACGTATATCTCTTGTGTTCTATATCTTTCTTGAAATACACATTTTCCATCACATTTTAGCACTTCAATACATTTCACAAGCAATTTATTTTTTGTGGTAAAAATTAGAATAGCAGAGTAAAATTCCAAGAAATATATTACTTTATATAAACTGATATCTATGTGACATATATAATTGATATGTATCGATATTGAATGACTGATTACATTTAAAATATTTATATTGACATTGTTTATTGAAATTTTTATATAGCAAGCAAACAAAAGGCTTTTATAATTCCTTGCTTTGTATTTGCATTATTAGTTTTAATATTACTTTATATTTTTACTCACGAATTTTGTACATTTTCTAAATGTAGCATCGCAGTACATATTATGGATTTTTATTTTCTAAATTGCTTGAAATTATTATTATTTTATCAAACATTGCGTACCGGGATATTTGGAGAAATATTTTTCACGATACACGGATCCATCTTTGTCATTCCACAATCCGATCGGAAGATTGGGTAGGGGTTTTGAGAGGACAACTTCTCCCATTTCACCAACCACAGATTTTCCTGAAACACACAGAAGTTTACTTTTTCTAAGAGAAGGAGGAGAGAGAGAAATAAAAGACAAGTAATAAAGCTTTTACGCATTAATATTCCACACATTGAAGTGAAAATTTTTGTAATTGGATTTTAAAACAACGAAATTCAGTTAATCTTTAGAATTTTCTAATATGTTCACACACAAGAGCATAAGCTGATGTCAAAATTATTGCATGAAGTTCAGTAAGAAACAAAAAGGTTTTTTTGAAGGTGATTATATATTTTGCATTCCGGAGAGAGAGAGAGAGATCAATCCCTCACTTTTTTTTCATGTATGAGATGCTCTTAACAAAAAATGAATTGTCTTACCTCTAAAGTAATTTCTTTAAGGTATCCGACAATGCTTGCGACAATTTTTTTTAAAAAGTGGAGATATGGGGATTTTTTTGTGTGGTTTTTAGCTTTATTTAGTACATTTTAAGAAAAATATACTAAAATTAAGAAGAGAAAAAGAAATTATTACTAAAATGAAAAAAAAATGGGTAAAAATTTACAAAAAATAACATAAACGGTGCCCATTCTGTACCAGAAGTTTATGAACAAATTTTAAATTTTTCAATTCTGATATATTGCTGTGTTATTCATTTTTGAAATGAACTTCAGGATAAGATATATTTTAAATTTTACAAAAACTAGAGCACTTTATTCTTGTTATTATATGAAATTGCTTGAAATAGCAGCGATTATATTAACATAAGGGACGGTAAAATTTGTAATAAAACCGTGATTGATAAATCTGAAGGTTAAAACACTTCTATTATACGGAACATACACAGAAAATTTCAGATAATTATTTTCACAACCTTTAACTATCGCTGTTCCCGTTTGAGCTTTTTCAAAAAAAGAAAGAAAAAACACACATTTCGAGTAAAACGCGTTTTAATGTATGACATCTGCTTTTACTAAAACACTTGTAGTTTTCGTTCTGACACATCACTCAATAACTCCCGAGCCTAACTAATAAAGCAGTAACTTAAATGTAAAATTGAACTTTATTTATCAAGATACTCCCCTTCAAGGGCGATAGATTCACCTAGTGCTGTTCAATTTTTTAATACCTTTTTCGTAGAATGATTTGTCTTTGCTCTCAGAAAAGGCTTCTACTTAGGCTATCGCTTCTTCATTTGAACCAAACCTTTTCCCCTGTAGCATTCTTTTAAGATCTGCAAACAGCCAGTTGTCCCAGGGGGCCAGATCTGTACTTTATGGTGGTTGGGAAAGTAATTTGAAGCGCAATTCGTGTAATTTGATCATCGTTTTCATGGACATGTAGCACGGAGCATTGTTTTGGTGTAACAACACTTTTTTTTCCTTTTGCATTTGAGGACGTTTTCCCTTTATTTTTTCTTTCAGTTGATCCAATAACACCATGTAATATTTACTATTAATTGTTTGGCCTTTCTCAAAGTAGGTAGTCAACAAACAAAATTGCTTGTGCATCCCAGAATACGGATGTCATAACTTTGTCAGCCGACGTTTGAGTTTTAGATTACTATGGAAGCCCTTCACCGACTACTGTCCACTCAGCTGACAATCTTTTTGATTCAGGCGTGTAGTAATGGGTCTATGTTTCATCTATTGTAACATTATGTAAAATATCTTGCTTATTTCGCTTAAACAGCCCCAAAATGTCTCGCCGATGTATTGTTGCTTTGGGTCGACAGTGAGCAAACGTGGCACCCACTTTGAACACAGCTTTCTCATTGACAAATGATCATGTAAAATAATAAATACACTGCCTTCTCAAACCCTTAAACTCTCTGCTATATCACGCAACTTCAATTTACGATCGAATTAAACGATTTTATGATTTTTTTAAATTTTTTTTTTGGTGTTTTCTGGAACAACTGCAGAATTTGGATTACCTGAACGTTCAGCGTCGTTTGTGACTGTGCGACCGCGTTTTAAGTCTGCCGTTTGAAAGTTTGTACTACTAGGTTAGGCTTATGTATAGAAAAAAGTGAGAAGGTAGTGCCATGTATATGTTACGCCCAGGACTTGTTGAGTTATGTGTTAGTGAATGGAAAATAGTAAACTTTTTTGGCATTTTTATAAAGCTAATAAATTGGCATATAAAATAAAATCATGACAAAAATTGTCAATTTTTGGCAAAATATTCATAATTTTAAGGTAGTTTCATACCTTAACTAGCGTGTTGTAAAATTATTTAAAATCTTTTTATGTCCTATTTTTTCAAAAAAACATATTAGAACCCCTATTATTTATTAATATACACTCTATAGCACACAAACACACAAAAAATAACAACAACGAAGCACTGATAAGTTATCCAATTACTATAATAAAACTGGTGGATGTGAAGAACATATGCATAGAATAACAAATGATTAAAATTTCTGAACAATTCAATGATTATTTCAGAGTTTGACCATCACTATAGGAGGAAGTCTATAAATCGTTGGTCCACTTCTGTCCAGGATAGACGTAGCATAGTCTAATAAAAATCTCAGATAGTGCCCTACGGAATTTTGTGCCTAATTGTCTCCATCTTTTGGTCTAAATCGTTAACATTTTAGAATGGTTGTAATCACCTTCCTATAACTTCTTATATATGCTATATTACAGAGATATTAGGCGACCTGGCTGCCCAAGGAAGTGTGAGCGGAGATTGAAGTATATTAATTTCATTGACAATTCAATGCATGCCGTGTGAAGCTGAGCATTATCACGTTGAAAAGTAAATCCTGGGGCCACACGGTGCTTAGTTGATACCGATGAATCCGGTGATGAGTCAGCTGCTCTGGAACCTGATTTCTCTTCTAGATATGTTGTGGCTCTAGGTCAACCCCTGCCGATCTTACGCTGCTATCTGCCTGTTGTATCTGGTAACATTCTCTCGCCCCCCGTTTCATATATCTGGTAACGTTCTCTCACCCTCCGGTTCATTGAACTCTGAATCCACGCATGCGCGTGAGAACTATGCCACTTTGTTTATGTCAGTTGTATTAGGAAAAAGAGATGTAACGGAAATGTTATGTAGTTTTTAGTCTCTAGTATATGTAATCTAACTGTTATTAATTAATGTTCTTTTTATTCGTGTAGTGTAGTGTAGTTGCAGTGGTATGTCCTATTAAATAATAATTTTAAAAAGTACAGGCTACCTACTCCTTTGGATCTATTTTCATTTGAAGACTTTGTTTACCGCCGTTTTAAATCCCTGGACCGACCTGAACCGACGCTCTATGCATAAGGATAAGAGATAAGTAGAATTTCCTTATTACTTATTGTAAGAATAATAGAGCGTTTGTTTTGATATAGCAAAAGGCAATATTTGATTGATTTTTTGCGACACTGCCGTTGTTGATCCACTCTTGCCAGCACCATCGCCGCATCGCGTCGATCCAGATATCGAGTGATTCTTCGATTTGTCAAACCAGCCTCTTTCGATCCGATCAAATGACTTTTTTTAACACTGACATCTGCTCGTAATGTGCACGAATTGTTTGGGAGGCATTGTTACAGCCGATGTAAGTTATGGCAGTGGAAATGCAACGGAAGTTTTATATCAAACACGTACGTCAATATGGTGATCGAAACTGTTGTGCTGCCATTCGTGGACATAATTCAAGGGGTGTTTTCCAACAAGATAAGTATACACCCTTATATTTCAGTTTTAACTGAATATGCTCTATAGAGTATCTACGAGTTGCTTTGGTCTGCTGTATCACCAGATCATTCTCCAGTCTAGCACGAATGGGACATCATTGGATGACAACAACCATAACCATAGTATACTATAAATACCCGCATTATACACTACTAGACAGAGGATTACCACAACATCATGTCTCCGAACCATCCACGCAGCATGTTAACTATCTTTACTTATATGACCAACGCCCATGTAATTCTATACACCAAACTGATATTCTGTACCTGTACGACACTTTACATACACGTTTGAATACTTGTATTTAAATTCTGCCACTTACAAAATTTATTAGTGTACCATCATTTCCCATTTGAAATGGCTCTTCTCGCTCATTTATTAACCTTGAAACTTGACTTAGCTAAATATACTACCTATATAAATGTATTACCGAAGATTCATTAGTCTACAACTTTGGATCTACACATCGTTTTCCACAATATAGTTTTGAAACTGCTAAAGGAAGTTGTGGTGACCTGTAGCCACCCCTTACATTGATACCTTCCTGTCTATCCAAATACTCTGCTAGATGTGTTGGAGGAACTAAGTGATCTAAAGATATAATTTCAATTCAAACTGATTTATTGATTCTTATCAATATATAAGAACAGATACAGCCCAATTCTAATTAAGGTATATAAACGAGAGTAGAGTGCAGAGAGGTGAGATACATACAAACGGGGAAAATATTACAGAATTTCAACTGAATCTAAGATAGCTTAAACGCGCACATTTACAACTACACCTCACACTAATAATCAGAAGTTACTTAATCAAAATGACAATACCTGATGTTTTAATGCTGCCGACCTTTCACGGAGAATTTCAGGCACTCAAGTTAGCTGGATGAATTGACGAAGACTCCACGCTCCGTAATAGTTAATTCTACTGCTTTTCAATCTTCTAATCCGCTTCTCTTGGCGCACATCAAAACGTATCAACCTCGCTTAACTTGTCAACAACTACGTGTCGACCTCTCACTCTCTTCACTTTACTTTAATTAACTTGACTTCTCACTTCCTCCTACGTAGCTCCTTTCAACTTGCGAAAACAGAATTTATATAATATTCCTTATTTACATAAATCACGCTTGGCTCTCGATGAAGGTTGGTTGAAATAAATAACTTGATTTAAAGAGAAAAAGAAGAGGTTAGTGACCCCCCCCTCAGTATAGATCCGTCACAAAGTTATCCTATTCTTCCTTTGGTGCACGGATGATGATGATCTTCTTGGAGGATATCAACCCCAGTACCCTCTGTGTTTAGAATACTCTCTATATATAGAGAATGCTAAACAGCATTTGTTCTATGATAGGCTCTGTTGCTTTGAAAACATATTTTTCACCGACAACACCATGGAAAAGGCGTGCATCCAGGGTGTCAAACTCAAAGCCTGACTTTGCCCAAACTATACAAGGTTTAACTTAAGGTGGGTTAAAAAGAAAATTAAAATTCATAGAAACGTAGGTTTATTTCGAACATAATAATAGTGGCGTAACGGAGAATATTAGGGCCCCCCCCCTGCAAAGTCAGCTTTTGGACCCCAATCCCTAATGTGTACTTGGCGTCAGTCAGGTTTTGGTCCCCAAGAATCTCTGACCCCCAATGCGGGGGTGTACGTTACGTCACTGCATTATAATTAACATATATAAAAGAACAAGAAAAATTTAATATATACGTCCTGACACTTGCCATCTTTTCTCTGCTATTTATTTTTCCTATTTCGAAAGCAATTTTGATATTTTATTACGTATTATTGGGTGAAAATATATTGACACGGGCGCAAAAATTCTCGTTGTGGGTTTGATACCTCTAGCGTATATAAAGCAGTAGAACTCAAATGATGTATCACAGGCCGACTATAGTCTAAGTTTCACGCACATCTAAGAATGTGGGGCTTTGTTCATGCTGTCGACTTATTCGTGATATGGTAACAAAAATTCGACAAATTAGCTGTTAATCTTCTTTAAAGCACTTACTGCAGCGTTTCTCAAACTGTGGGGCGTGCCCCCCTACGAGGTCGTGATAACTCTACGAGGGGGGGGGGGCGAGCATATTCAAAAGTCGAAAACAAAAGATTATTTAAAAAAAATTATTAATTTAAAGTAAGTAAACGAACAAACTACGTTCTGACATAATAAAAAAATATTTACACTGATATAATACACTTATAAATGTATCAGTCAGTACAGTGTATTTTATAATTAATTTAACAATACTAAGTTAAGAACAAGTATGATAATTACTAGTGACCTTATGGATTTGTATTAACACTTATATTGAAAATTTGTACGGTTTATAATTAAACGCTTAACTTCCTATTAAAAGTTACGCAATTTGCTCCTCAATGCCACCGTTTTCCACGTAGGCACGCGTGGATGGTGTGTAGGGGGGAGGAATAAATAAGAAGATCCTAGGAAATAAGTAAATCCTTCGCAAACACAGTCAATGTCCTTTTATTGCATTCCAAAGCCTTCAGAATAATTTTATGGATAGCAGTCCATAGAAAAGATCGTACTTCGGAAAGACGTATATATACGTCCAGAAAATTAATGCTTTGGCTGAGAGAAACGTTTGTATACACCTGTGGCACTAAAGAGATTGAAGTCGTATTGTACCTTTAGCGTCAAAGTATAGTATTATTGAATGCAATACATTTTTGTTGTATGGAGGGGGAAGGGGGGCGCGATGGAAATTATGATTGAATATTGGGTCGCGAATATTGAAAGTTTGAGAAGCACTGCACTGCTGTATAAAGTTTCGTTGTTCATAAGTACAAATCCTTAAAACTTAAACATTTTAAGAGAGATGGGTAATAAATTACCGTCATCGTCAAAGACTTGCATCGATATGCCCAGAGCAGGAACATTGATTTCACTTTTGTAAGTAGGTAACGTCATTTCTTTCAATATAACCATTTGACACAGTTCTGTAAATGCTACGTAAAAAAGAGTAATAGGTCACATATATACTTAGAAACTGAAAACTGTATCAACTCTTATAAAAATTTTATATAATATATCCAGAGAAAACTATATATAGCAAATTTAAAATAATTTCGATTGAACCGAGACTTATATAAGCATATTTGAAAGTATCTATTTTATAGATATGAGTAAATAATACGTTTATATATATATACGATCCATACTAATGTATATAAATAATTATAAACCTAAACATAACTAGAGAGTCAGAACAGTAAGAAATTTTGGGATCGCGTGCGAGTTGGTACTCCACTTTTTTACTTAACTCATACTTATTTTTATAGTAAATCTTTGCTGATGTGCGAAGTTAACTAATGAATGCATTTTAAAAAGGTACGTCTTTGCGGTATATTCTACTTCCACAATCCCTAGAGCAGCGTTTCTCGAACCGTGGGGTGCACCCCCTTGGGGGGCACGACAACTCCCCAAGGGGGACACGAACATATTAAAAAGATGAAAACAAAAGATTATTTAAATAAATTATTAATTTACTGAAAGCAAACAAACAAAATACATTCTGATATAATAAAAATTAAAATACACATTTACACTTATGAATGTATCTTTTTTTTTAACATTTATAAACCCCGCGCACCACGCAATGTATAACACGAGGGCATACAACCCTGACTGAAGAAAGGATTACAA
>BMAO01037494.1:0-17397 GCA_019973975.1 Trichonephila clavata | reverse complement strand
GCTCCAAGCCACAGTTGATGTCATTCAGGCTTTGGGACCTTAGAATTCTGCCCCTCCCCTCGAGTTGGGGTTGAGGATATATGTTACTCCGCTGCAGTGATTGACTGTATATTGATTAGAAGAAAGCCGGGTCAGTGCCTGCAAACACTCTTTCTGCCACCTAGATACACTGGGTCTGCACCTACAGTATTGTCTGGCACTAGCAATTTTCTTTGATTGTAGCAGCCCTCTTGAGGTTAATTCGCATATCCTGACAGCAAACTTGTACGTCAATCTATCGATTAAAACTGTTGTACTGTGATTTATAAATATCATTCAAGGGTTTTTTTCCAATAAGATAACGTGCTTCCTCATTCCCTGTTGTAACCCATCGTGCTCCATAAGGAGTGTTTTTTCTTGGTGTTGGAATATTTTTTTCCATCAGTGTAAAATGTACCCGAGAGTAATTAAACTCGGCTGTGGACTAAAACCGAACTTGTTTGACTTGTCACTTAAAAAGTATTAATTCGTTTGAAATAAAATTTAGGCAAAAAGGAAAAAAAACGCAAGCGAAAATTTTTTACAGATTGCAACAGTTTAGTTATACCGAAAAATGATGACTAGGGCTGCTACACGACTCAAATACGGTTTGCAATATCGGTTCAGATCTTTTTGTTGCATGTTGAATTTATAAATGAACTATGTCAAGTTTGGGGCCCCCGATGGCTCTGGGGGCCCCTGGCGGCCGCTAGGTCCGACACCCGCTTAATCCGCCGCTGTATATGCATTATAATTTGATATGCATTATATAAAATTTTAAATCATAAAGAGATTTAAATAATCATAAAGAGATTTAAAGTATTTTTCGGGTTATTAATTTCATATTTTCTTAAATAGTATATGGTTTCTCAAGTATAATTATATAATATTAGATTTGCTAGAATTATAAATCTTCTGCCATAATATTTAAATAATAAAACTGTTTCTGTAATGGAATTCGAGAAAAAGAATAACTCTACAGTTCGACTCTTTGTCTTTGAATTGTTTACTATTATTGCGTATAATCTGCATCTTATCGCAGTAATATCTGTATAAAGAATTTGTTGCATAAAGTTATTGAGATTTCATTTGTAAGCAAGTTCATTAAGTATTGAAAACAAATTAGTGATACCAAAATAATCTTAATGTTTCCTGGTTGTCTTTAATTTTTTAGTATGCATTATTTCTCATTTGATCATTAACTACTTAATCAGCGTTATTAGTAAAAGTTTTGCTAAAAAACGAAAATAGCATAATCCCAAAATTTTTGTTTTGTTTTTTAAGTGTTTTTTCTTCATTAATTTTATAATTTGTAAATGTACGCTATAATTTTCTTAACTATAAGGAAAATGAACAACAAATTACGTAAGTTAATGATTTGTTTATTTTCTTAAAGATTTGATAGTAAAAAAAATAATATAATTTTAATTCCATTTCATATTTTTCTATTATCTATAGTACAATTGTGAATATTTTCTCCATCTATTCCATTAAGAAATCGCAAGAAGCTCTATCAAAAATATCCTACTACAGGTAGGGTTTCTTTCCCGGGATCCCATGTTCCCGGGAGATCATAAGATTTTTATACTTTTTCTATTCCCGGGAATTGGACTTCGTTCCCGGGAATCACACTGGGCTTGAATTATATATGAGGTAGCTATTTTTGACTTGACATTGCATTTCAATCTCGGACATCGAACCTACTGTGGCAATTTGCGATCGTTCACCCCGAACTTCCGGACGAAGGAATGTTCGTTACCCCAACTGTGTGGTAAGAGTTCTAATATGAGAACTTTGGGGGTGAGAATTTTTCCACAGCTAGCCGTGGGTGTATGGAGCTTGGTTAACAAGAAATATAGGGTGTTTAAAGCAATCGCATTTCGTTGCCAAACAGCACTATGTGATCGAAGTTCCAAGATCTAGATTGATGGGGATAATGTAAGTACTAATACTTAAAACTATTATTTATTTAATCTTTTTTTTCGGATACTCGTCTTTATTATGAGCTATTTAATAGAATCAGCGATTTTGAAGAAGGGAATGAACGCACAAACTTTTTTTTTAATATTTGTAAACCCCGTGCACCACGCAATGTATAACACGGGGGCATACAACACAGACAAAGGAAAGGATTACAACACAAACATCAATGCCTTCTCCGGGATTCGAACCCAGTCCCTACGGCACCGCAATCAGCTTCACTGACCACTATAACCGGATGGGCGGCCCACAAACTGTTTGGGGGAGAATATTTTTATAAGAAATTGCGCAATTTTTCTTATTTATTATTTTTCTAAACTTAACTTTCGTGTGAGATTCTTATATTAATATTTATTTATATTTATGCAACAATTCCATAAACAAGAAATCGGTTATTCAAATAAAAATATCTTAAATACAATAATTAATATTTTTAGCGTACATAATCGGCACTTCAGCAGCAAATGAGTTTTCAAGTATATGTTAATATTTATCTCTTAATTGCAACATTAGAGAAATAATTGATTCAGAGCTTTGACTGGTTCATTTTCAAACACATGTGAGTCAGTAAAGGAACATTAATTTTAGTAATTATTTTTCAAATGTGAATTTTTTCCCCGAGATTTTTAATTTACAAAATCTTTAACTGTAACATTTTTTCCATACCTGAGTGATAAAAGTATAAATTGCTTATGCTTTCTGAAATCCTATTTCAAAAGTGAATAATCAACTTATTATATATTTTTTGTACTTTTTAGCTCATTATGTAAATAAGAATTAATTTTGTAATTTATATGCATACTTATTTTATATAAGGATTATTGATTTTATTTAAAAATAACTTGTTTTTAAATTTTTTTAAAATTTTGATGTATTCCCGGGAATCCTGGGGATGACAACTACATTCCCGGGAATGGAAAAACCCGGGAAATCAGAAACCCTAACTACAGGAGATAAAGCGCCAAAATACATCTTACGCGTTTTATTATTTTCAAATAACAGAAGCAATTCGTTACCAAGAAATGTTATTGTAATGTTTAATGTCAAGGTTCTTAAATTTTTTTGGCTTTGTTGCTCTTTTGAGCTCACGCTGAATGCTTTTTCCTAACATGCCAATCACACACACAAGTACTGGAACTTGAATTACTTTTAAGTTCACTTAATACTCATTTCGAATTTATCTACTAAGGGCCTCTGTGTCAAAACATAAATTATTTAATTATTTTAAATTGAAAAATGTTAAGTGCAGGAAATGCTACTTTTGAAATTCCTTTTTTTTTCTTGGTTTTTTTAATGAATATGTATATTTTTGTGATAGAACGATAGTAATCTATATATAGAGAGAAAAACAACTCACTTACTCCCTCACTCATTGCGAAATCTCCAGAATTATTAGACCTGACATTTGGCAGGCATATTCCTTTCATGGAGTAGAGAACCACAAAGGAAAGGTTTTGCGAAAAGCGACCCTCAAAGGGGGTTACGATTAGTTAATGATAAAGATACTTCTGTTTCAGATATTCAATTCCTATACTTTTTTAATCAAGAAGGGAGATAGGAATATTTTTTTAACTACAATCGAAAACTTGATGCCAAAGACTTAACTGAATGACAAAAACAAAAAAATAAAGTTTAGTCTTTCAATGCCATGGAATACCCGGCAAAGCGGGCGCGTAACAAATAGCTAGTTCTTTATATGTGGTACGAGTACCCATAAAAGTTCGAGAGTAAATGTAAAAAGGAATCCTATGAATGAAGAACCCTGAAAAATCTTTTTCAAATGATAAACTTTAGAGCCTTTAATATGAACCTAGTTTTTATGCGATCATAAAAAAAGATAGTAATCAATTTTTTGGCAACAACAACAACCACAGTTCTTTTATGAACCCTTAGAGAGAAATGTTCGACCTTCTTAAAGTGGAATGAGATTAGCTATTCTCTATGTATGTTATCAAGAAACAGTTACACGCTATGTATTTTTATTGTAAATATGAGCCTTGAAGTACCCCCTTCAAAAACATTTGTCAAAAAATTACTGTAATTATCTAACTTAATGAGATTTGATTAACATTTTACTATCTTAAATATAAATTCGATAATAATACTCAGAGATTGAGATACATATTAATTCAGTGCTTCTCAAACTTTCAATACTTGCAGCTCAGTTTTCAATCATAATTTTCATCGCGCCCCCCTCGAAACAATAACAATTTATTGAATTCAATAATAATATATTTTGACCCTAAATATGTGATCGCGGTGGCCTAGTGGTCAAGGTATCAGATCGTGGCTGGTTTGTCACGAGTTCGAGCCCGGTACCAATAAAGATCCGCCCGTATAGGAGAGTGATGCACGTTAAATCTGTCGAGAGCTCAAATGTCCTACCGTTGGTGTGGTGTGGTAGTTAGGAAAGGGGTTCCAGCTCAGGTGTTGTCCTCTTCACTTGACCATGGTTCAAAATGATGAGGTCCGTCCCCAAAAGCCCTCGTGTATATATAGCTGAACAGAGTGCTACGTTAATATTCGCTCACTTGACGCTAAAGGTACAGTACGACTTTAATTACAAACTGTAAAAATTATGAAGATAAGTATTAAATTTTGTTTATAATTTTATGACATGAGTGAGTGAGTGAATATTAACGTCCCCCTGTTCAGCTACACGAGGGCTTTTGGGGACGGTCCGCGTAATTTTGAACCATGTTCAAGTGACGCGGACGACACCTGAGCTGGCACCCCCCTCTCCTAACTACCACACCAACGAAAGGGCGTTTGAGCTCTCGGCAGATTTAACGTGCATCGCTTCCCTACACGGCGGATCTTCAGTGGTACTGGAATCGAACTTATGACATGCTAGCCACGATCCGATGCCTAGACCACTCGGCTACCGCGGCCACTTTATGACATGAAAATGGGGTCACTGGTAATTATTAAACTTCTTCTTTACTTAGTATATTGCTAAATTAATTATCAAATATACATTGTGCAGTTTGGATACATTTATAACTGTATTTTATTTTTTATTATCTCAGAATGTATTTTGTTTTGCTTCCTTTCAGCAAATGGATAATTTCTTAAAATAATCTTCTGTTTTCGACGTGTTCCTGGCTTTGGTGTGTAGATTGATATTTTCAAATAGTATTTGGTATTGACAACCATCTTATAATATTTTAAGTATTTAACATTTGGTATTATGTTTATAATGTTAGAGTATCCTTAGAAACTTATTCTTTCACTGTTTTCACTTCCTCTCAGTCCTATTGTATCAGCAAGTATAGAAGGTTAGGTGACTTTAATAATTATGCTTAACCTCACAATCTTAATTCCTAAGGCTAAGAGTTTGTCATTCTACTTTTGTGGTCCTCTTTTTTTTTATTTTGACCTATACTACTTTTTTATGTTTCTATTTATTTTTTAGCTTTACTAAATTTATGGTAATTTAGTATATGATTAATAACTATACATATATGTATATGTATACTGATATATACAAAAGAATCCAAATTATTGATGCCTTCATAATACAATTCATTCGTTCACAACAATTTAAAACTTCGCATAATAAATCACAGATGTTATATAAGAAGTGAATCTTCGAATAAAAAACACATTAGAAGCCCATACACAAAAATTTCTAGTCTCTCCATTAAGTAATTGGGTAAAATTTTATTTTAGTCCCAGACTTGGAGACAGGGGAGAAAAATGGGGGGGGGGAATGCAAATCGAAACAACAATGCTGCGTTTTTCAAAGAATAACGGTAAAGCACACACTCACCTTCCTAAGAATTTCTTACCGCAATTTCGCGCCATTTTTTTTTTTCCATCGCCGAAAAGAAGGCTAAAATAGAATCCATCCAGATGCTCTATATTTACAAATTCTTTACTTAAAAGTTATTTGTGAATTCTAGTAGTGATCAAGAATACATCAGATCGGATTCGTGGCAAAAATATACATCAAGGGAAAAGTTTAAAAACACTGCATAAACAAATGTCCAAAAAAAAAAAAAATTTTAAAGAATTTTTTTTTATTTAAAACAAAGATAGATGTTTATTTACGTTTTGGTTGCTAAAGGTAAATATTTACATGTTCTTTCGGAAGTTTATTTACTTGACCTCGGCTTTCAAGAACGAATGGTAGCTTTGTTTTTCGCTCCTTAGCTTTAAAGCTCTTACAGGTGGCAGGAAACTTTGTTTTGATATTCAAGCAATAGAGTCCCGAAATAATGTAACTTGAATACAAAAAAAAAAAAAAAAAAAAAAAAAAAAACACATCGTGTTTAAAACTATAAAAACAATTTTCCGAATTTTCAATGGAATTACTCTGCTTAAGCGATAGAGAACAATGTAAGAACGTTGGTTACAAACTTTGTAAATGTGCTAAATACATCAACAAAATGATTCTAACAGAAACTTTAGTTTGTTAAAATTGTTATTAAAAAGAAATTTAGCTTCCATTCCACGTGCCATTTTTTAAATACTCTGCTTGTATATATATAAATTGCATTTATAGTCTTAAAAACAAGTAATACAATTTTTCCCAAATTATTTTCTGTTTTAATTTCTATCAACTGGATTGTGTGTGAGTGCTTTCATTTCAGTGGCATAACGAAGAATATTAGTTTTAGCTACCCCCCCCCCCCCCGTGATGCGGAGGTTGTGGGGGTGTACGTTACGCTACTGTTTCATTTGATACGTCTGTAGAAAATAAAATTTGACAAATGAACTTAAAATTGAGGGGGTCGGACTATACCTATTAAATAACGCATTGCATGCAAATTCTATGAATTATCAATAAGCTTAAATGCATAAATAATTACAGAATTGGAAAAAAAAAGTGAATATTCGAGAGTATATGGTGTAAACACAAATGTCATTGTTGTCATCTTACCGTGGCTCAAAATTGCGAGATATATTTGTTGCTCTGAGGGTACCGTTTGACCCAGGTTCGAAACCTTGGGTCACTGCAGACTCGCCTTGCAGAGAGGCCGATGCACGTTAAATCTGTCGAGGTTCAAAGTCGTCCTGTTAGTGTGGTGAGGAAGTTTGGTGAGGAGTATCAGCTCAGGTCTCGCCTTCGTCATTTGATGTGGCTAAAAATTATGAGGTGCATCGCCAACAACCCTCGTGTTGCTTCGCAGTGCAACGAAAATTAAAAAATCAAAAATCAATCAAATCGAGTGGATTTTCTTAGAGTCAAACCAATTGCCGGAAACTCGAAACCAGTTTATAAGCCAAAGTTATTTTAAAACATGTCGCCCATGAAAACTAAAATGTTGTCGAACAGTGGGATATTTTCCAATTAAATTTCTATAAAGTAAAACGCCAGACGTCAATGACGATAATTTTATTACTGTTAACCCTCTCAGAAGGTAACACATTTTTTTGTTCATTTCTTCTATTGTTCACTGTCGGTACAAATCATATTTTCTGCGCCATTTTTGAGGGGACAGAGGGGGAATAAGTGAGAATAGAAATTTGTATATGGCACTTGATTACCGATCTATAATTTATGCCCAGGAGGAAAAACTCGCTGCACGTTGATCATATGCATTCAGACATCCCAAAAATTAAATATGAATTCTACGAACTATTAGGAAACTCGGATTTTGACACTGACTTTGTAAGATTTGTGTGTGTGACTCCCCCCCCCCCTCCCTTTCGTTTAGAATAAAAGTTGCATTCGAAGCACCCCAAAATTAAAAGATTCAAATCGCTTACTCATGGTTAAAGTAAAACGTTAAAAAAACCCCGTTCTTCCTGAAATACGGTTTTTTGAGATTAGTGAACCAGTGTATAGGCCAACCCCCAGTGACGTAACGTGCACTCCCGCAACCCCCGCATTTCGGCGGGGCCCTAGGCCTGGTTGCCGCTAAATACCTACCCTTTGTAAAATCCATCTTGGGGGCCCAAAACCTGACTTTGCAAGGGGACTTTGCAATTCTCTGGGACCCGTGGTTGTAATAGAGCAGACCATGAATGCTACAGGATATCTGAACATCATTGCGGACCAGTTGCGCCCTTACATGGCCTCTGTTTTTCCAACTGGAAATGGAATGTTCGAACAGGACAGCACCCCGTGTCACTAGGCCAAAATTGTGTTTGAGTGGTTCCAGGAACATGATGCTGAATTCCAGTTAATGTCCTGGCCGCCTAACTCACCGGATCTCAATCCGATAGAACACATTTGGAATGTCATGCGACGGTAGCTCAGAGTTCAAAGACCCCCAATTCGCAATATCTCGGATTTGCGTGACCGTTGCTTAAACATCTGGTACAATCTGTCTCCGACCATCTACCAAGGATTTGTGGCATCCATGCCAAGGCTGGTTGAAGCTGTGTTGCGCACCAAAGGTGGGCCAACTCGTTATTGACAGGTAGTCATAATGTTTTGGCTCTTGAGTGTATACTGAAAGATGAGTTTCTATTTAACGAATTTTCCACTTAACGAACTTTTTTTCGAGATTTGGCGACTTTGTTAAATAGAGGTCTGACTGTAATTACCATAATACAGAAAATGTTTTAATTGAGCACACTTATTATTTTATTTAAGGTATCTGACTACCCTAAAATTGTAAATTTTGCCAAAAATTGTATAAAAAGAATTTATGATTTTATTTTATTAGCTTTATAAAAATACCAAGTTTATTATTTTCCGTTCACTAGAAAAAAAAAAAACTACAAGTGTTTTAGTAAAAGCAGATGCCATTTTTTTAAGCAAGATGTCATACTTTAAAACGCATTTTACTCGAAATATGTTTTTTGAAAATACTCAAACGGGGCCAGCGACTGCTCAAAAGGTTTTGAAAATAATAAACTGAAATTTTTTGCATATGTTCTGTATAATATTAGAAGTGTTTTAACATTCAGATTTCGCAATCACTGTTTTATTACAAAATTAACAGTCCCTTATGTGATTATAATCCCGGTTTATTTTTAAAGCAATTTCGTATAATAACTAAGATAAAGGGCTCTAGTTTTGTAGAAATTAAGATATCTCTTATCCTAAAGGTCGTTTGAAAAATGAAAAAAAAAACACTTCAAAATTGAAAATTTGTTCATAAACTTTTGATACAGGTTGGGCTGCGTTTATGTTATATTTCGTCAATTTTTACCCATTTTTTCCCCTTTTAGTAGTAATAATTTCTTTCTCTTCTTATAAATAATTTTTGCATATTTTCTTAAAATGTACTAAAGAAATATAAAAACAGCCAAAAAATCCCCATATCTCCATTTTTTTTTTAAATATAAAAAGTTATCGCAAGTAGACGGATACCCTTAACATCGCACTTAAAAACTATTGAATATTCTATTAACCGCAATTACCTTGTCTTTTTATTCCTCAAAGCACATTTAACTCTTTCTTTTCAACGAACAAAAAGCTACTTTCTCTTTCTCAAAACAAATAAGAATTGAGATATCCTTATCCTGATTCCCCAACCCATTGCCCAACAGTTGACACGGTGATACCGCGAGCAACCTGTTCACCTTCAAATTTCCAACCTTCAGAGACGACGCTATCAATACAAATGAGAGGGGACACGGGTACCCTGAAGGTATCGGTAAATAGGTCAAAAGACTAAATCCTTTCTTTTTCATTACTCTAGCAGTGAAAGTCTTCGTCTTTTGCAGTCAGACAGACAAAAAACATTTCACAAATAAAATTTAAAAAGAAAAAGAGAGAGAATCGTTTATTTGCCAACTTTCGAATTATTAGCCTAAACTGTGGTTAAATGGCAGCCTTGTGATAGAGGTTATTTGCTAGAAGTAATTATTACACCTAATTGCGCGATCGAATTATGCGAATTCGTGTAAAAATAATTTACCAATCGCGAATTTGTTTTATTTTATTTAGGGAAAATTTGATGCTTGTTTGTTTTTGGGTGCATATATGTTATGGAATTTTAAAAATTAAAAGATTATATACCTTATTTATAAAAGTTGTTTACAGTGAAGTGAATTGAAAAATAATTAATTTATCGTTTGTTATTTTTTAGATGCTTTTGTTTCCAGAAAAATTGCATTCCTTTATATAATTAAATTGAACAGCTTGATTTCATATATATAAAAGAATTTGTTTTCCTATCACATAGCTTTTTTTATCCTTTAGAGCTAACATAAGAAATTTCATGTTTATTTTTATTATTTTCATACTTATATATCATAATTTCCTATGAATGGTTTTAAAAAAGTTTTGCGGCGGAAAAAATTCGTTCAATGAATAATTAAAAGCAAACATACAACTCATCTGGCAGCATATAAAATTGCAGGGGGGGGGAGGTCTCAAATCAAGTAAAAAATAAGAATAACAAGTAAAAGGAAGAATTTAGACATCCATCTAAACTAAACGAAATTAAATTAAATGAAAAGAAACGTAAATAATTCTATATTGTCCTTTTTTTTCCTAATTAAAAATAGTTATAATTACAAAATGCCAATTTTTTAAGATAAATATTGATATAAAACAAGTATAATAGGAAACACAAATAACATTTAGTTAGTGAGTGTAATAACAATTTTTCAAGAAAATTGCAATTAAATAAAATAAAAAAGTTGGATTGCTAAAAGTGTACCGATATTCTTTCAGTTACACAAAAAGCTAAGTTATAGATGAAATAAAAAAATAATAATAATTACATGCTTTAGTGATTTTCAAACAAAAAAAAAATAAGAAAACAAAAATTAACTTTCATATTTCAAGCCTAGCATTGTATAACGAGACTTTTCAATTCAATACCAACAATGTATTTGTTGACAACAATGTCTGTTAAACTATTAAAATAATATGAATGACTACTGCCTGAAAAGTCAATATGATTCACACAATAAAGAAGCATAAATTCAATAACTTACCTAAAAATTTTTTCACATACATGAAATAATTTATAGAAACTGTCAGTTACCTTATACCTCAGTTATTGAAAAACTTTACGCTCTGTGATGTGGGACTATGATTTGTAGTTAATTTTACTACAGCACCATATATATGACGATTTTGTAATTAATAGTAAGAGTACAGGAGCAAATGTACAGGAAAACTGAAGAATAAAATTAATAATCTACTTTTTATACTTTTTCTATTTTTATAAATGTATATGTGTAGAAAGTTGTTTGGATATTCCCATTGTAAGCAGCACTTATAAAACTTTTTGCAATTGGAATGTTGTTGTTTTTTTGTATCTTCAGAAACCAAATCGTTATTTCTTTGTTCATGATTTAGAATAATATTTTATAAAAAAGATGTATGTAGATTGCTTGTCTAGTAAGTGCTTTAATAATGTTAAATTTAAAAAGGTTTCTCTTTTATCATAAATAAATCCCCTTATGTTTAATTGAAGATCTAAAAAGTCTGCTCTATTTTAATCATAGTTGGTTCTTATTAAATTCAAATACTATGGACAGAAATTAAAGTGAAATAATTAAATCATCCATGTATCTAAAAATGTGTCCAAATTTTCAATTTCAAAGAAGTGAAGATAAATATTTGCCAGATTATTACTGGCTAGCTCCCCTTGTGGTAGCCCCGTAATTATTTCATCCCTTGTAAAATCATTCGCATGAAATTGCGTTTTTGTGAATAAATTTACATAACCTGACATTTGAATATCCCATTTAAATCGCTTTCATGTAACTGTTAATTTAAATTTCAGAATAAATGTAATTAAGATATCCTGTTTTATAAGAGAAAATTTATTGCATAGGCTATCCACTGAAGTCGTAGACGAAGTTATAGAAATATTTTATCCCACAACCATATTTTGTTGGATTTATTCTTTTTTCTTCTCTAGATAATGTATAACATTAAATTCAATCTATCTTTCTTTTAAATTTAATAAAAATTAAGTGAAAGACTGTTTTCGAAAAGAAAGGAGGAACTTTGTTATCGTGTGTATTGGATTAATTTTAATTAAACCATTTTGTTGAATAAGCTTTTTTTTTCCTTTTAAATGATACCAAGCTGTTTTGAATCTGTTAAACAAATCTGCTGTATTTTGTTAACAGTTTACTAAAGTTTAAATAAAATACAGCAAGCCAAATCGATCTTAAATTACTTACACTAGACTTCCTGTACTCATTCGTAGAAGATGAATTTATCAAAAGTTTATTGATTAGTTAAATATTAGCTAATCACTAACCACAGCCGAAACACATATCCCGGAAGTGATAAAAGACTACTTTCAGCTGCATTTATAGTTTTTCATCCTTATGTATATCTCTTACGCATATACAAATTGATCTCTTAATCTCTTTTAAACTATGGTAATCTTACAACTTTATGCCATCCATATGAATACATGCATTAACATTACTATTTATTTGACAAAATTGCAAATACCATTAGAGGTAAGTTATAAAATATATAAAATTTATTAAAATCGTAAATATTTTTTTAATTTAAACGTATTGATCAGATTTTCAAAATATTATATATATAATAAAAAATATTCAAGAGTATAAACAATTTTGTTTAAAAAAAACTTTCTGAAGGATCTTAAAAATTGGAAATGCTTATACGATTATTAAATTTATATATAACTGCTTCCAGATTTTTTTAAAGTACAACAACTTTAATTGCGCTTAAATTTAGTTAGCTTTGACGACTCTGTCAGTTTCAAATTTACAGAAAAACACTTTATTACTTTTATACTTATGTTCATTTTGAATTTACCCCAATGCTAGTACTAAGTCATTGATCCCGAAATTAAAATAATTTTCTGAAAGATATTTCGAATTTTATATCTCTTTAGATTGAATTTTGTCATTTTCAAAATATTTTTATAAAATAGGCTTGATAAAATCATTTATTAATAAATATTTTGAAATTACTATTTTTTTATATACCTTTATCTTTTCTTTTTGGACTCGTCATTTTATATTCTTATTCTTGGCGATGGAATTGGCGTCCTTCTCTCTCGTGCTAGCAGAAAAATACCCAATACTTGAATGCGCTTCTCCGGTATAAAAAAAGGCCCGGACTTTTTATTTTCAACAGCATAAAATTTACTTTAGGTGGCTTGGAGGTAATGAATTTGGACAACCATGTTAGCTTTCTGGTATGATTATTTTTACTTTGTTATTGATTATCGATTTTCCTTTGTGTTGCTTCGGGGACTTAGTTCTATATAAACACGTATATTTCTTTTATGTGCGTATTCTGCTGTGTTATTATTCGAAAAACCTTTACACAGAGAACTCACAATTTAATTTTCAAAATTGGGTTATTGGATTTATTTTACAATTTCTGAAATTTTTGTTTGAATATTTATTTGTTCTTATAAAAGATATTGATATTGAAATTTTAATTTATTCACACACATGAAAAGACATTGCACATTATAAGCAAAAAATATTTACAATGAGATCGTAGACTTTATAATTTTGTTTTGTTATTAGAATATTTTTCAACTCTATTTTTGTTTATTAGATTATGTCTTTTGTGGTTTATTGTTGTATAATTTTTAGTCGGTACACATGTATTATATTGTCTCCCAATTTCGCCAAAAGAAAAGACATCACCAATTCAAAAAATGTCACCAAATGCTGTCATCCGTTACAATTTTTTTGTTCGAATATGGGCGGGGAATGATTTCCTCTATATATTGGCTGTAATTTCGTGGCATTTGGCGAAGTTTTTTCTTTATTTGATGGAATTGGTCAACGGTATAATACGTAAGTACCTTTTCAGTTTATTTTGGGCTACCAACATCATGTTAATCAAGTTAAAATATTTTCATATCAATTACCTAATTAAACGAAATAGCTGAAAGAATTTAAAAATGCGTGCAAGTTTTATGACTAAAAAAAGGAGAACTACAAAAAGCAATAAAATTCTGATGTGACATTATTTTTTTTATTGTTTTACTTATTTACATTATGAATTCATAGCTGCTTTGAACTGGTATGGTTTTGATTCTAAAAAATGTGGTACTTACGTATGTTATCGCAACAATCGCCAACTGTATTGACAACTCGTCAGTTGGCTACCCCGATTTCCTATGTGTCGTACACGCTGAATTGGCAACCAGGTGTTTCGTTTCATATTTTGTCGCCAATAAGTTACGATAATAGCGAGGACCTAAAATTTAAATAAATCCAATTTGCTTATTAAAACAAAATTTAAAATTTCATTTTGAGATAATTTACATCACGATTTTTGATAATACAGTTAGTTCGTTACGATAATTAAGAAATATTTATCAATTGAAGAATAAAGAAATAAAACAAAAATTTGGTAAATAATCTAACAGTCTGTTGGCTAAAAAACATTCCATCTCGAATTCATACTTTTTTTTTAAAAGAAAAATCTCATTAACAAGATTCAGATGCTTGAAAATTACACTTGATGGGTACAAATTAAAGCAACACATTTTCCCCTTTTCCTTTTTTCCCCATTAACTTGAAGCTTATTTTTCATTAAGGCTGATGTAATCTTAATGTAGTTTTGCGAAAATGGTGTGTAATCGAAATGTATTATTAATTAAGACACTAAATATTTAATGAGCACAGGAAACACAATGGGAAAAAGTACTGTAAATGAATTATGTCTTTTGCATAAGCAAGTACGACTACACACCGTACATATGCAACAACAAACCGAATAAATAATTCATAAAGAATGAAAATAGAAAATTACTTGTTTTTTTTATTGCGCTTTCAAAACAGAAATCTTTAATAAGGAAATAAGAATCTCGAAAGATTAATTATTTGTGTAGGTCCTTTATCGTTTGAAAATAGTAAAATTACATAAAAACCAATCATTTTTTATTCGTTAGGCTTAATTACAAGTTAGGTCAATATTCAGATTTGTGGTAACGTTCGGTTACCTCTTACATCCGAACCCTCTTGTCTACCTGTAAACCCGGCTAAATGTGTGGGAGAAACAGAATAATCTACAGACATGGTAGTAGAATATGGTGTAGCTACATGAGCCAGTAACAACCTCCTTACTAAAGTGGTCATTTTGGTGTAATGGTAAAGTTACTAGGTTACGGATCCAAAGGTTGCGGGTTCTGTCCCGGAAAAACGCGCCACTTCACCACTATGTGTTGCAAGACATGGAAGACGGGAAAAGAAACCTGTAAGATTTCAGGACTGATATTCGCTGTAAATAACTTTGTTTATATGATCAAGTGTATGATATTTTGGTTTCCTTGATTTTTACAAATACTTGTAAATGTATGTCATTTCTTCAACATCAAACTAATCATCATTGCACATATTATTGCTGTTTTAAAAGCTTTGCCAATCTGGCAGAGCAAAAGGATACACAAAAATTGATCCCAGATTTACAAGTATAATTTTAAATATTAGCTATGGACAATTTCTACCGTAAAGCTTACTATGGGGCGTTGCAATCAATAGTATCCTTTTCTTCTTCCTGTTATTGAAAAATCACCATTGCTTTGAACTACAAAAATTAACAAGGTATTTAGAAAAGATACTGACATAAAAAAATATAATCCTGAATCTGAAATCTATGGATCATCTTCTATCCATTTAGTTAAAAAAAAGCTTCAAGAACTTACATTATAAGCTGGGACGCCTTAAGGCATGGGGCAACTGTGCCCGGGCGAGGGCCCCGCCACAATGGGGGCCTCGTCTCATTCTCGATTCAGCCTTAATAAGATTCTGATTCGGATTATTTCAACGGTTAAATAATATTTTTTGTTGTATTATCCGAAAAACTCGGAATTTCGCGAGATATGTCAACGAGGCCTATGCTACCACCATACACCATTATTACTCATTCAGTCAAAAGGCGGTAGTCGGTCATACACATTTATTTGCTTCGGGTTATTGTTTATACGAGTATTTGACAACGTATGCTATGTGCTGTCTACTTTTATGGGACATAGGTGGGGCCTACATTTGTGTAGGGGCCCAGTGCCTACTTTTGCATAGGGGCCCAGAGCCTCAAAAAGTCAAGACGTCCCTCATTGGAAGTTTGAAAAATTCAGTTGAATTTCGATGTTTTCCCAGAGATAAACTTTACACCGGAAATAAGATTGGAAATCATTCGATTTCGGTTCAATGTTGTTGTTTACAAAGTAGAACTTATCCATAATAATTGTAAAAGAGCAATAAAATAATATTTATAATTCTAAAAAAATATTCAAAAAATAGTTAACTTAAAATACAAAATAGTAAATTATAAATGCCTAAATAGAAAATTATGGAATTCATCTTAAAAATTAATTTTTATTATTTTTCAATATAAATATTATATGTTCTATACTTTTATTATTTCATTTATTGAATTTTACTCTGTTTTTTAAAATGATTTTCTTAAGTCTGACTCGGCTTTTGCAGCCATTATGGATGAAGAAGTGAACAATTTTTAATCCAACAATTGCTTATGAATAACGTTTTCAGTTGGTGATTAATAAGAACTTCTATTAAAAATGAATTAAATGCAACATACTTTCGCAAGATTTGTATTCGTTAAAAAATTAATTATTTTATTATTTATTTATTCATCTAACGCCTGTGCTTGTCTTCTTGGCCATTGACGCCGAGTCTCCCAGTACCGACTGAAGACGTTGTTATTTTATGATATTATTATCAACAAGATTTCTTTTTATAATATATATTTATAAGATTAAATGCGTTTAAAATGTCTTTACCAATATATGTAGATCTTATTTATCATTCTTTGTTTGTTTTCCCTTTCAAGAGGGAAAACATTTCACGATCACATTTTGTACTTGCTGAGAGCATAGACAAAAACTAACATTCATCAAACTTACTAACACCCACACTTAATATTTTAAAAAATAAATAAACAAACATTTTTGAGGAACGAAGAACCAAAAAACAAGTAATTTCATTAATTTATTCTCACAGTTCAGATTCCCGTTGAGATATTTGGAACAACGAAATAGTTTTCAACCCAATTCAACTCTTAGTTTTGCCAATTTAAACGGTGGGATATCAACTTGGTCACCTGCAA
Source organism: Trichonephila clavata (assembly GCA_019973975.1). Classification (NCBI taxonomy): domain Eukaryota; kingdom Metazoa; phylum Arthropoda; class Arachnida; order Araneae; family Nephilidae; genus Trichonephila; species Trichonephila clavata. The sequence goes on along the minus strand of BMAO01037494.1, from coordinate 455 downwards.
ATTGCTTCAAAAGCTGAGGGTCAGTCGGTCAATTGGGCAATGTTTTCGTAGGAATTATTTACGCCGTAACTCTGATCGTGCAAAACAACGATTTCTGCCAAGAGAGAAATATGGATGGGTGAATGGATTGAAAGGGCGTCATTCGGAATAACTAAGAAGCACTGTACTTCATTCAGAGCAGGGTTTACAATTTTTTTCTTTTAGTAACCGAAAAAAAATTAAAATTGCACTTATGCTTGTTGCTTTTGATTCCCAACCGAAAAAAAAATTTGTAGATTCGTCAAATTGATTTATGTGACCTTATTTATTTATTTTATATAAAACCATCTTTAAATTTGAAAGAGAGTGGCATAAAACATGTCATTTCCGCTATTAATCATTCTGTGTTGTATAAATTTGTAGCTTTTCATTCTGATATATTAAGTTGAAAACCCATTTCAGTTATAATATTGAAG